>JAOSBK010000740.1:0-13840 GCA_027568895.1 Erythroxylum shatona
GGGAGGTCCGATAGTACGCAGTCTTACCCCTACATAGTAGAGAGGTTGTTTTCGATAGATCCACATGCAAATGAGACAATATAAGTATGATGCAATTTACAGAAACACTTCATTAAAAAAATAAATATATATAATAAATAAAGAAATAAATAACTAAGTAAATTTGCGAGAACCTAGTATGCTATAAAGTCCATCCCTTCTTGTCATGCAGCAGGTAGGGGGACCTCCCTCATAGACCCTAGCGTAATGCCCCCTACTAATATGGGTAACTGGAACGGTCAATCCTTTACCCTGAACTGATCGCGCCAAACTTTTCTATTTCTAGCGACTACCTCATTAAGGGCCAACTCTGACATATCCTCCTTGATCACTTCCCACCAATTCTTGTAAGGCCTCCCTCTCCCCATCTTAGATCCGCTAAGTGATATACCCTCACAGTTTCGAACCGGAGCATGGGAGGGCCTCCTCCGCATATGTCCATATCACCTAAGCCTAGCCTCTCTCAACTTATCGGCAAAGCTAGCTACCCGGAGTCTATCTCTTACCACCTGATTTCGAACCTTATCTCTCCTAGTAATGCCACACATCCATCTAAGCATATGCATTTCTGCTACCAACAACTATCTTATGTGCCTACGTTTGGTAGGCCAACATTCTGCCTCATATAACATGGTTGGACGAATCACAGTTTTATAAAACTTCCCCTTAAGTTTTAAAGGAATCTTCCTGTCACATAAAACCCCTGATGCGCTTCTCCACTTGGCCCAGCCTGGTCTAATGCGATGTACAATATCGGCATCGATATTTCCGTCACTCTAAATGACAGACCCAAGATACTTAAAACTCGTCCGTTGTGGTATGACATCGTTGCCAATTGCTACCGCCATGTCATGTGTCCCTTAGTTTCCTAAAAAGCTGCATTCTAAATACTCCGTCTTTGATCTGCTCATTTTAAAACCTTTCGACTCTAACGCATCTCTCCAGCAGTCTAACTTGGCATTGATCCCCTCCTTGGTCTCATCCACTAGGACAATATCATCTATAAATAACATACACCAAGGTACCTCTCCTTGAATATGTTTGGTAATCTCATCTAACACTAATATGAACAGCAAAGGACTTAACGCAGATCCTTGGTGGAGACCAACTTTGATAGAAAATGCTTCTGTGTCCCCTCCTACCGTCCGTACGCTAGTCAATGCTCCTTTATACATATCCCTGATTACTTTAATATAGGTGATAGGAATGCCCTTAGCCTCCAATCACCTCCATAAGAAGTCTCTAGGCACCCTATCATAGACCTTCTCAAAATCAATAAAAACTATATGCAAATCCCGTTTTCGTTCCCTATAGCATTCCATGAGTCTACGAAGTAGATGTATCGCTTCTGTCGCGGACCTACAGGCATAAATCCAAATTGATTGACCGATACATATGCAACCCTCCAGATTCTCTTCTTAATTATCTTTTCCGACAACTTCATAGTTTGACTTATTAGTTTTATGCCTCTATAGTTGTGACATTGTTGGATGTCCCCTTTGGCCTTGTATAAGAGGATGAACCTACTTAATCTCCATTCATCTGGCATGTTGGCTGACTTTAGAATCACATTGAAGAGTCAAACCAACCATACAATACTGACACCTCCTATTTGTTTCCATAGCTCGATAGGTATCTCGTCTGGCCCTACGGCCCTACCGCTCCCCATCACTCTCAACGCCTTTGTAATTTCACCTGATGCAAAGGGTTCTTCTAACTCTATGTTGCCCACTATCTCTTCGTTATATAGGCCATGAAAATATCTCTGCCATCTCCTCTTGATGTCTTGGGACTCTGTGAGTACCGGTCCTGTTTCATCACGAATACAACAAACTTGGTTGAAATCAGATGTCCCACGTGCCCTATCTTGTGCTAGCTTGTGCTCCCCTAACGGTATCCAAGTCACGATACATAATTTCATATTCTTCCCCTCTAGCCACTATGATAGTTTTCTTAGCCCTCCATTTTGCCCACCTATACCTTACTTTGTTAATCTCCATCTCCACCTCCGTTGAACTAGCTAAAAGATCTTTAAAAGCTCTCTGCTTCGCCTTAATCATCCCCTGGACCTCGTCTGACCACCACCAACCTTCCATTCGCCCACCTCCTTGCCCTTTGGGGACTCCTTTGGATACCTCTAGGTGAGTGGTGGCCGTTGCACGCACTATGGAGGCTACACCCTCCCACATCAGATTTACATCCCCGCTCATAGACCATGTTGCATTAGATCGAACCTGTGCCCTAAATCGTTCCATCTCTTCCCTTCTTAGTCTCCACCACTTAAGTCTACGATAGTGCAGGTTAGAAAACTGTGGCCTCCATCCTTTAATCCCGAAATGCAGAACTAGTAATTTATGTTGAGTCTAAATGCATGCAGCTGGCAGTACTTTGCAATCTTTGCACCATGATCTGGCACCTCTCCTGACAAGTAGATAATCTATTTGTGTCTTTGAGGTGCTACTCTGAAAAGTTACCAAGTGCGCTGCGTTTTTCTTAAAAAGGGAATTAGCTATGACTAACTCATATGCTACAGCCAAGTCCAATAAAACAATCCCATTATCATTTCTAATGCCGTACCCAAAGCCCTTATGGTCTCCTGTATATCCATCCGTATCAACCCCTATATGTCTATTAAAATCACCCCCAATGATGATCTGCTTCAAATCAGCGAAATGTTGCAGCACCCCCTCGAACGCTTCCCAGAATAGACGTTTTAGTTGTTCGTTTGAACCTGCTTGAGGTGCATACGCACACACGACATTGAGAACCACCTTGCTAACCACAATTTTAGCCACCATAATCCTATCATTGACCCTTGTAATCCCCACCACTCGACTTATAAGTTCCTTGACCACCAGGATACCTACCCTATTCTGCTTTCGGGTACTTCCCGAGTACCATAGTTTGAAACCTCCTATCTCTTTCACTTTAGCGCCTGCCTACTTTGTCTCCTGAATGCAGGCTATGTGAATCTTATACTTATTTAAAATGTCCACTAATTCTAAGGACTTACCCGAAAGGGTCCCAATGTTCCAAGATTCGAATCGCAATAACAGAGTTAGGTTTTAAGGTATAAATCGTTTTATTTTATAAATGTTAGGATGCAAATTGGTACAAGAGACAATAGTGAATGTTATCTTAGATCTTATGCAAAACATTAGGAAGTGAATTAAACCTTTTATCTAAGTTCATAAGTTCAGTAAGTATTTAGAAATTAAGCTCAAACAATTTAAAAGTTAAGTTCAAGTCATATAAAAAGTCCAAAAAATATTATAGTTCAGGTCAGGAATTGCCTCTTCTAAGCAAGAGTAGAGGATCTTAATTATAGAGGTTATTTCTATACTTGGTCAAACAAGGAAATATGACTCTTTATCAAAGAAAGAAATTAGATAAATTTAGTAAATACTCACTAGATGGATTAATTCCTTTGGAGTGTTTGTGAATTTATGCCCTCTATGATCTTGGATCACTCTCCAATAGTGGTGCACCTCAAAGCTACTCTCCCTCATAAAAGGTTTCCTTTAGATTCAACAACCATCTGGCCTTCAAACTTGGCAAGAAAAGAGCTAACCTCAATTTATGACCAAATTTTAACTTCACTTAGTGACTTGGCACTTCACTCTAAAGAGATTTGAACAACTATCTTATACCCTAAACGACCATACTTTTTTGTTTAGACAAAGATCTAAAACTTTGTGGCTCAAAGAAGGAGATGGTAATACAAAACTTTTCTATAATACCTTTATAATTATAAGGAACACCAATGTTATCTACTCAATGTAAAATGAACATGGTATTCCCTTAATAATCAAGATGATATTAAGTTCCATATACTTAAATACCTCAAAGGATCCCTTGGCAACTCCACTAATATTTTTATGCCTCATGTAAGCTTTTATATCCCCGACGTAATCTTTGCACATCAAGTTGGCACCCTATTAGCCTCATTATAACACTAAGGAAGACAAGCAAGTAGTGTTCAGTATGAACCCCAGAAGATTCGTAGTCTAGATGGACTTAATGGCTTCTTTTTCCAGGATGCTTGGAATCAAATAAATGATATGGTTACTAAGGTAGTTATGAAATTCTTCAGATATGGAAAGTTATTAATAGAGTTTAATTGGATATTTATATGCCTATTCCCTAAGACCTTAAATCCTTTCAAGATTCAAGACTTCTTGCTAATCTCTTTCTATAAATTTTTGTATAAAGTGATCTCCAAAATATTAATCTCTAGGCTCAAATTAATCGCTCATACTTTTGGGGATCTTAGTTAAGGAGCTTTCATTCAAGATAGGAATATTGATCACAATATCCTTCTTGCATAAGAACTCTTTAAGAACTACTGCAAAGACATTAATAAAGAATTGTGCTTTGAAAATTGACTTCTTTCACTTTATTAAATGGAATTTCCTATTCCAAATCCTATAAGGCTTTGGTTTTCTTTTGAAATTCAATTTTTGGAATAAGGAATGTGTCATAACATCCTCCTACATGATTCTTATTAATAAAAAGCCAACATAACGTCGTTTAGGTGCTAAAGACCTAAGGTAAGGGGACCCTTGTCCCCTTACCTATTCATCATTTGCATAGAGGTCCCCTTACCTATTCATCATTTGTATGGAGGCCTTGATCAAACTCACAAGGAAGAATATCCAAGATTTAGCTAGTTATAGTACCATTCTAAGTGCAAAAAGCCTCCAACTCTTTAACCTCACTTTTATTACTGATATTTATTAGTTTTCAGGGCTAAAAGAAGCTTAATTGACCTTTTTACTCCAATATGTTATTTCTTTCCAATCTTACTTGGGGCTATGCATCAATAACAATAAGCATAGTTTTTTTTTTCATAAAAATCTAACTCCCTAGCTATTGAAGTCTCAAGAACTATAGGAATTCCACAGGCTAAATGTCTATTTAAATATTTGGGAGTCTCAATTGTTTCTTTTTGACTTATCTTTAAGAACTGTTAGCCCCTTATAGAAGCCATTTCCAAAAGATTCAACACCTAGAACAATAGATTCATATTTACTATAACAAGATTGTAGTTAGAAAAATCTAGAAAAATCTATTCTATCTATTACGCAAGTCTATTGGTGTGCACACCTCTTTTTTCCTATCAAGTTAAGAAGATTGAAAGAATTATAAGAAATTTTTTATAGATTCAAAACCTTACAACTAATTATAAAGATAAAATCAAGTCCTTACTTGCTTACATGTCATATTCTTTAAATTTTACATTTTAAGATGGTTTTATCATAGATCATATTAAAAAAAAAAACACTTCTTGCTTTAATTTATTTACCTACTCCCTTCCTTAAGCCAACTAGTTCGACTAGTTTGGTGCTCCTTTAACTTACCTAAAGTTGCTTTCACTCCATGGATAGCTATTTAAGGTAGGATAAGCCCAAATGATAGGCTCTACTATGGCTTCTTTCCTAACCTATGTTATGGCCTATATAATAACCACTTTGAAGATGTAGATCACTTACTTTTCCAATGTTCCTAAGTCTGTCAAACCTAGTTTATGGTGCTCTAACTTTTTTTTGAAAACGAAAATGGTAATTAATTAATAAATAAGGAAAGTATTATAAACAAAGCAATAACTTAGGGTGTACTTGTTATAATCTTGCATTCATATACAAGAAGTAAAGATATAATGAGAGTAAGCATTACATTAAAAGTTCAGAGGATTAGATGTTCAAAGAAGATAGGATGGTTACACTACAATTCTTAGTAAGAATTTTAATAACATCAGAACCCTAATTTCATTGATGATATCTAATTTCAAAGTGCCTATTGATGAGCTTTTGTTTACAAAATGTCTAAAATTCCTTTCTCTCCATAATTTATATACACAAAGCCTTAAAGCAAGGATGTAAGTCAACTTATCAGATTTCAAGTAAGCTATCAGATTACAAAATCTGTGTGTAATATCTACGAGGGAGTTCCTTGGATTAAGCCATAGACATTTCCTTGTGAAATTTTCCCATATGTTGTTGTTGGATAGGCACGTAAAGAGAATGTGGTCTCTTGTCTCCTCATACACTTGACACATTGGACAAGTTTTATCAACTTATAGGTAACGCATTCTATCAGTAGTATTAAGCTTATTTTTAATTTCTAGCCATAGAATAAAAGATATTCTTAGAGTTAAGGCCTTGCTCCAATGTACTAATCTATCGTAAAACATCTTCTTTTTATCAGGTTCTTGATGGTTTTGTTAGTTAGTTTACGGACATGTTGGTCTTTCCAGTAGAAAATGTCTGTAAAGTTTGGGTTGGGGGTATGCAGGTTGTAAATATCTCAATCTATGGGCAAATTTCCATGAATTCTGATTAATCACTATGCTGAGTCTAATGTAGAGCGATGAGATTGGTGGAATCCTTGATGTGTGAAGAGATTACAGTAGCTGTCCTTAGCCTGACCAGTTATCAAACCATACTATTACCTGATCGGGCTTTGTCGATGTGTGTAAGTTTTAACTGATTAACCTCGATAATCTGCAACAGCATAGGTCATTTACGTAGTACCTAAGGTGTTGATCCCACGAGGAGGGATATATAATCCAGAAATATAAGGCCAAAATAAATTGCAGAAATTCGAAATATAACAAAACTAAAACAAGAATTCAATTCAATCAATTCAAGAATAATCATGAAAATATTAACAATTTAGCAGTTGCAACACACACTCAAGACTCAACCTAAGGAATTACCAATTGAGAGAAAGGGAATTTTACTTATCTTTAATGCTAACCTAATCGATTATGAATTATTGGATTATTGGTTCTAGATGATCCTAGGTTTGATTACTCTCTCTCGAGTCATAACCATTAAACTTAATTCATAAACCCTAATAAGATTATAGAAGTTGCAATTTCTCAATTAACAACCTATCTAAAATCTTAATTAGATATGAAGTTGTATAATAAATTATCAAAAACCTATGAAAGATCTCTCTTCACATAATTTACCAATTTCATTTAATTCTCATTCTATTAAATCACCTAACTCTCGTTAGCCCAATTTAATTATTTTTCATTCAATTCACGAATTGCAGAAATCAAATCACAATAAATCCAAATAACACATAAAGAATTAGATTTCATTAAATCAAAGATAAAACCTTGAAGGTGAGTGTAGAAGCAACATCAACATCTAAAAATCCTATCATCAACTATTATTCCAATTATATACAATAAGAAAACTGAAAATAGCAGGAAATATGAAATTGAACAGACAGAGGGAGACAGCGACGTTGGGAAACTCATGATCTGGGAAGTACGTCAAGTCATCTTCTTCTCCTCTTCTCTCTTCCTTCTTCTCTTTCCCTATCTCTCGATAATTCTCTTTAGGGTTTCTCTAAAAGTGGCTAGTGCGAAAGCTCCCTCTTCCTCTTTGTCTTATTCTTTAAATACCTTTTATATTCTGAGCAACCCTAGGGTCTTTTTGAGGTACAAAAGGTTCGAAAAATCCTTAAAACTTGAAATTTTTGAGTGTCTACACATTTTCCTGATGTAGGCCATGATCGTGGCCCTAGCCACATCTGAGCCTTCTGTCACAATCGTGGTAAGTAGGCCATGATTGTGGGCTATGTCTTGGGCTTCTATCATGATCATGGTTATAGGCTAACTCCAATGCTTCTGTCATCATTATGACCTATTGTGCCACGATTATGGGCTGTTGTTTCAACCTTAGTGTCTCCGAAACTTCTCTGTTCTTCAATGTTGACCCTGAAACACTAATAAACACATCAAGGTACCTCTAACCCATAAAACACTTAAAACATAAATAATTAACAAACTAACACATAATAAACGATTGAATTAACAGTTAAATACCTATAAAACTAAGTCGTAAAATACGATGCAATTCACATTTATCATTACCAGCCTTCCATTCATAATTGTACATGAATCATCAACTTGTACCATATCCTTGAGCTTTAGTAACTGGTTTAGTAAATATGAATTTGAGGTACTTTTGATGATTGCCCATATGCATTTAACTTTAAGGAAATAAGAGTGTAAACATTTTATCCATAATGAGTTTTTGTCTATCAATATCCACAAAATCTTTTAAGGATCAGTGCATGGTCTGTAGTCTTGATCGAAGAGATGTTCAATTCACCTTATTCTTTGGGGAAGTATATAACTGTCCATTTCATGTTTTAACTGCTCCTTTTGTACAATCTGAATGTATCCATAGAAATTTTTTAGCAGACTTTCAATTAATTTGATGATGTTTTAAGATAGGAATATATGGGAACTCCAATATATGTGCAGAGAGTTGAGCAAAGATTTTATAAGTTGCAACTTATCTACATAGGAAAGATATTTTTTACCTAAGAGTTGATTCTTTTATGAACCTTTCAATAAGAGGTGTGCAGTCTATAAAGTTGAGTCTTTTGGTTGACACAAGTAATCCTAAGTATATGAGTGAAGAGAATTTGGATTGTATTCCAGTAGTTTGTTTAATAAGACCTTCCAATATATTAACACTTTTGGAGATAAGGAAGTGACATTTTTTTCGATTGATTTGTAGCCCTGAAAAGCGTTGAATATATCAAGAGCCCTCATTAAAGTTTGGATGGACTGTAACTTGGCCTTACAAAGTAAGAGGAGATCATCTGCAAAATAAAGGTTAGTTAAACCAACTTTTTGTGTTTTGAGTGGTGCCTGAAATTGGAGTTAAGAAGCACTTCTTGCTTAATGATTAAATTGAGAGTCTCCATGTAAAGAATGAAGAGATAAAGGGTTAGGGGATCCCCCTGTCTGAGGCCTCCAGTAGCTTTAGAGAACTTAGAATGACTCATATTAATCATCACAGATAATGTAGCAAAAGAGATGCACTCCTTTAGCCATTGAATGAAGACATCTAGAAACCATAAGCTTTCAGCATTTTCCATAAAAAATCCCAGCTTACACTATTGAAAGCTTTATGGAAATCTATTTTCATGGTGTAATTAGGAGAGTATTTAGATCTATAGTATCCCTTTAGGAGTTCTTGCACTATAAAAACATTGTCTCCAATTTTTTTGTCACTCAAATATGCACACTGGTTCTTACTAATCAGAGGCATTATTGCTTCTTCAATCTAGTTTCTAGGATTATGGAGATAATTTTATATAGAAAATTATTGTTGGCTATAGGTCTAAAATATCCAAAATTAGAGGAACTATAACCTTTAGGGATTAAGAAAAGGAAGGTTTTATTGATTTCCTTAAGAAGTGCCCCTTTTGAGAAGAACTCATGGAATTCTTCTTTAACAAAATTCCTAGTGATGTTCCAGGACTTTTGGAAATAATAGCCATTAAGACCATCAAGCCTTGGGGCCTTCATATTTTCCATTCTGAAGACTACATTCCGATTTCATTATCATCCACAAGTTTAGTTAAAAAATCCAAAACTAGAGGATATACTTTCTTTAGAGTAACTTTACAAAGATCATCGAGTGAAACTGTTGAAGGACTAGGAGTGCTATGGAGAGAATCAAAATTACCTTAAAGCTTCGTATTGAATGTCTTGGTGTTTTTGAAATGTTAAGCCATCTTTGTTGGAATAGATTTTATTGTGGTTTTTTCCTTTAAAGAATATAATTGAAATAGAAACTTGTACAGTTGTCACTATCCTTAAACCAACTCACTCTAGCCCTTTGTTATAACAAAGAATTGTTATTTTTAACAACTTACATGAAATTAGAAAATGGTAGTTTCTCTTTATCCAATAGAAGTTGATCATCTAGTTTTAAGGCAATTTTTTTGGATGTCTTCAAGTTCCAATTTTCTGAAATTTATAACAGATCTATTGGATCTTTTCAAGGAGTTTAACATTTTTGAGCTCATTTTTTATGGTCTTTAACTTTTGAACACAACTGGATTGCTTGTTCACCTTATAATATTGGTTTGTCCCCCTTTTGCAAGCCTTAGAGAAACTAGATTCATTAACAAGATAATTATTAAATCTGAAAGTGTAATGTTTAACAATTTTCTGGAATAAGTTCTCTATTATAATTTGAGTATGATTTGAGGAAAGTGGGTCTTTAAACTCAGCAATGTTGTCGGTAAATTGACCTAGCCAAATATCACTGGCTAATACACGATCCAAGTTTTTCCTAATATACCAATATGATATTTGTTTGTTAGACCAAGTAAATATGTGTCCCACATATTTGAGATTTGTCACCCTTAAGTCTACTGTAAATTTTTTAAAGTCTACTGAGAAATATCTTGACCCTGAGCTTCTAAAATGTAGAGGGTTTAGTTAAAATCCCTACAAATCATCCACATTTTAGTGATGTAATTGTTGATACTTTTGAGATTATTCCATAAAATCCTTCTTTGAAATCCAAAATTGCTCGCATATATAAAGGAGATGTTCATGTCAATATTCTCCTGCAAAAAAAAAGATGTTAAGGTGCATTGCTTGATCATTAGAATCCAATAGGTCCACTTTAATCTCATCATTTTGTAGTAATATTATTCTACCAAAAGTATAGTGATTGTGATCGGTGAGCATTTTTCATAGAGAGCCCAAAATTGAGTAATTTGCTAAGATTTTCTAATCTTATTTTAGTTTCAAGAAAGCCTATTATGAAAGGCTTCTCCCTTATGCTAAAGTCCTTTAAAGCTAATAGCTTAAAGGGACAGTTTATTCCTCGAACATTCCAAGTTATGATTGACATATTAAAGAGATTAGCCTTTGAAGCTTTTCTCCTTGCCCCTTTGTGATCTTCTTCTCTCCACTGTTCGAAACTTATCATTGCTTTCAGCTTTATTATTTTCCTTTGGAATACAAATTTGTTTAACCGCTGAGTTGGCTTTTGGAGTTCTAAGAGGAGTTTCAGAGTCATCTACATTTATTGTTGTAACCACCTTAGATTTTTTGTTGATGTAATTTGTAATACCCTCTGTGAAGTGATTAATTCCTTCTTAAGTAGCACATATGACTGGTACTTGCATAATTCCCCTCTTCTAATTTTCAATGTTAGTATCAGTTATATCTATATTGTTTATATTTTATTTTATCTCCAAGTTTTTATCATTCTTATCATGAATTGTCTTCAAGCTTCCCCCTTCAACATTTCAGTTCCTTTAGCATTAGTAGTTTCAGAAGTAGGATTTTGCTCAAGAGTTGTCAACATATTTACTCCATCCTGTACTTCTATGCCCTCTACATTTGTGTTTACAAAATTGTGGTTTTCCATAATCTCCATATATTGATCTTCCTTTGCAATCCCCATAAGCTCCTGGTAGCCTCTAGATTTGAAAATTTTCCCTATAACTCTCCAAATCTTACCTTTTAACTTAGAAGGTGGCTTCCAATAGTAAGAGATGGCTATGCTATCTTCCCACAAGGGGACTTCCAATGTAGCTAGCTAAAGAAATTAACCTCTAAGTAGTCTAGAACTTGAAAGGTACATTATGAAAGTTTATCCAAAGTGGAATGCTTTGGATATTGATGGTTTCTAATCTCAAGATGGGTTGTCATGTTTGTAAGAAAATTGTTTGATTGCCTAGATGCCATGGACCCTCTTCAAATATTTTGTGAGCTTCAGAGGTTGAGGAGAATGTAAATAGGATGACATTTTCCTTTAAAAGAAGAACATCGGTTAATCCTTTGTTTTTCCAGATTTTGTTGGCCCATCTTTGTATGATTGGAAAAGTTGGTCATTGATCAAAGAAGAATCCAAAAACTGTAGACTCCTAACTATACGTTTCCTCTTTTAGAATCTCAAGATTAAGGTAGACAATAAGTTTACCATCCATTTCTATTGATGGTTTGAAAGATAAGTTGGAATTGAGGTGGCCTTTAACCACCTTTTTCCAAGTTTTTTGGGGAAGGGGTGCAAGATAATGTTGAGATGAGGATTCTGGTATAAGGGTGAGAGGTGGAAAAGGTGGAAATTCATAGATGTTTTGGGACTTTATTTTAAGCATTTTGATGGGGTAGGCATAGAAATAAAAAAGAACAGCTTTGCAGAATGAGCGATAGATAAAAGGTAGTTAAAAAATGGTAAAGAAAGTTTGGTGGGAGAGAGTTACTTGGTGAAAAGGACTAGAATGCCCTTAGTTACTGGAAAAACTAGAAGTAAGGCAATGATAAGAATGAATTGGAGGACAAAGATGGAGAAGGGTTAGAGGTGCAAAAGAAAGGAAAATCAACTTGAAAATGAAAGGGAGTCGAGGATACCTGTACTGCACTTAGAAAGAGGGAGGAGAAACTTTATCTAACCCATCCTTCCATTATGCCATAGTTTTTTCTTACAGTGCTCTATTTGGATTAAATTTCTAGAATTCTAGTTAGGACCAACTTATTAAGTAGCCTTCTTCTCTCAAGTTAAAGAAAACAAAAGATTGAAAGCTCTTTATTGATGCTTTTAGTTGATTAGTTTATACAGTTATAATCCAAAAGCTAAGAGCCCAGCTCGTTTCGCACTTATACAGTTGTTAGAGAAATGCTCTAAAGGTAATCACCTTTAGCATTTATTGTACAATTCTTTTTATTAATAAAATGGCTCTTTCGTTAATTTGATGTTCATGTTTTTTATGAATTGATAATGATCTTAAATCGAATTAATGAAGTCCTTGATACATTACATAACATGAAGGAAATCATGATGAGATCATGATAATAAGATTCCTATCATGTGTAATTATATTAGTATTTAAATTATCCTTAATCATAGGATTAGTGAGACAGGACATTATTAATCTGGATAGACTAGCACATGTTATAATGCTTGATTAAATCAAGTGGCGGATCTCAAAGTTGTAAGTATGAGTTGTTTAGAGTTAACATGTGCATGCTTGCTAATAGTAGTATGTACATTAAATGACCTGCCATGAGACAATCATATGGATAATCTATTTTAGGGGGAATGATAGTCTCATCATAGCAATGGTGCAAATATCCTTAGAGTTGAGGTGCTCAAGGATATCTTGGATACTAATCTTGTACTTTGACTCCATTCCTCATTGCTTCTTAGAGGTTGCTCATAGGGTGGTGATTGGTTACAACTTGAAGTATTCGAAGGTAATTGAGTAGCCAATAAAGATTCACCACTCATGATAGAAGGAGATGATACCCAAGGCCTCTTGTTGGGGTCATTACTTTGGAATCTCTGGCCAGAGTAGAAATATCATGAATATAGTCTTCAATCACATATCCAATTGAGTAATGGGCCTCGGGGATAAAAACTAACATCACTTGGGCTAGATGTGACATAGTTAGTCTAATGGGAGTTGACACTTTAAGCATACTCTAAGTCAAGTGGGGTATAGATGGTGAAAGGATGAATTACATGAAAACATTATCTATGGAAGGGTTTGTAGTCAAACCACTAACTTTTCGATCAATTGGGGGTCATGAAGTGTTGTTAGATACCGCTCATGACCTGCTTGAATTAAGTTTTAATTCAAGTGGCCAACATAATCGGGAACTTAATGGTCACACACATTGAAGATGCGAAGAATGAGTAAAACAGTTTTGGATGGGGATCCAAGACATGAGAGATGCATAACTAAGCTACACACGTGTGGTAGTTTAGGGTCATTTGATGGTAAATCATATGACACATGTGAATCTAGCTTATTAGGTAAGATGACAAAATTACTGTTTAATAAGGAAGATGACAAAATTACCCTTTAAAGAAAGGGTGGAAGTTTCATGCTAAATTAAGCGGGACAAAAAACGACTTAGTTCCTACTAACTTTTGATCGCGCGTCGTTTCGCTAGTCAAAATTAAAATAACTAGACTACTACTGTAGCAGTGGCAAGTCTAGGTCGATCCCACAGAGA
>JAOSBK010000757.1:0-13838 GCA_027568895.1 Erythroxylum shatona
ATACAAATCTATTCAAATCTCAAAGTCATCAAACTCCATCAATTCTTTTTCTCATCAATTTTCTTAAAACATAATCATATCTATTACAACTTTATATACAAACTTACTTATTTCATACTTTTTATATTTCAAAAATTCACTTAAAGATCGGGGTCCAACACTAAATTTCAGAAACAGTTAGCACGGACAGGTACTTCTATTCCTACTAATCTCTTTGTTGGGATGTATATGGCAGGGTCGAAGGAGGTACTCAAGGTTAAGGTTGAATTGCAACAACCCCCAGATTTGGCCACGACAATGAGTTGGGCTCGTGCATATGAAAGAAGGCAGCAGGTGACTAGGGAAAGTTTCAATCGTAGGATGCCATGGCAAGGTACACGAACGGCAACTAATCCAACCCCATGCTAAGGGTTCCGACCCGCATCTAGTCAACCAAATTCTCAGCCTTCCTTTGTCAAGCATCTAAGTCGTGCTAAAATGGCTAAGCGGCGTGCAAAGAGATTATGTTTTAACTGTGATGAACCTTATTCCAACAACCACCAATGCAGGAAACTCTTTTGGCTAGAGGTGGAGGATTTTTCCCTAGCTAATTTGGAGGAAGATAAAGAAACAGAACCTGCGATCTCCCTACATGCCGTCACGGGACAACAACATGCCAAAACAATGTAGTTAGCCGCTGAGGTGGAAGGACAATTCCTCCTCGGATTGGTAGATTCCGGAAGCACCCATACTTTTATTAGCTGAGTAGCCTCAACAAGTTTAAGGCACCACTACTGAATACTAGTGTGTTTGTGGCTGACGGTGACAAGGTGTGTAGTTTAGGTGTGTGTAGTCAAGTACAATTCTCTATTGCTGACCACTAATTCTTAGCTGACTTTTATGTGATTCCTCTTGATGGTTTTGACATGGTCTTGAGAGTGAAATGGTTACAAACACTGGGGCCTATTACTTAGGATTTTTAAGTTCTTACTATGACATTTACATTATCCGGGTAGCAAGTAACATTGCATGGTAGGAAAGTTACTTCCGAAATTGCTGTCAATTCTTTAGGAAGTCCACAACTTTCACAGTACCAGTTGGACTCCCTGTTGAAAGAGTACGAGGATTTGTTCCAGGATCCCACGGGATTACCTCCTTTTAGGCATTGTGATCATCGCATCTGTTTACTTCTAGGTGCAACACCTGTGGTGGTCCAACCATATCGGTACCCACACATGCAGAAGGATGAGATTGAGCGCCAGTGTACACAAATGTTGCAGCAAGGTATAATATGCCCTAGCTAATCACCTTTTTCTTCTCTTGTGTTGCTGGTATGTAAACAAGATGGCACATGGCATTTTTGTGTGGACTATTAAGAACTTAATGCCAAAACCATTAAGGATAAGTTTCCTATTTCGGTGGTTGATGAGTTGCTAAATGAGATACATGGTGCTCAGCATTTCACTAAACTTGATCTCAAATTGGGATACCACCAGATCGGAATGTTTTCTGTTGATGTGGAGAAGACGGCCTTCCGCACACACCACAGTCATTTTGAGTTCCTAGTGATGCCATTTGGCCTCACAAATGCTCCTTTAACATTTGAAACCTTGATGAATAAAGTATTTTAGGTAGTCCTTCTTCTAATTGTTCTTGTATTTTTTGATGACATCTTAATCTACAGTCCTACCTGGGAGACTCATATGGAGCATGTTAGACAAGTTTTTGACTACTTCGCACCCACAAGTTATTCTTGAAGCGTTCCAAATGTTACTTTGGGGAGCATCAGGTGGCATATCTTGTACATGTAATCTTAGCCTCTGTTGTTTCAGTTGATAACAACAAAATCCAAGCCATTCTAGACTAGCCACAACCGCACACAATTACAACTCTCTGTGGCTTCCTTGGGCTCACCGATTATTACCAAAAGTTTATACGAGATTATGGGTCCTTGGCTAGCCCCTTAACAAGTATGTTGTGGAAAATTTCCTTTCAATGGGATGAGAAAACTCTTGTCGCCTTCAAACTGTTGAAACAAGCCCTCTCTACGTCACTGGTACTCCAACTTCTTGATTTTTCCATCCCCTTCATAGTTGAGTGTGATGCTTCAGGTGGCAGAATCGAAGCTGTCTTGCAGTAGCACGAGCACCCCATTGCTTTTTTTAGCCATCAATTGGTTACATGCCATCTCAAGTTGGCCACTTATGAATAAGAACTCATTAGAATGGCCAAAGCTGTGCAACACTGAAGACTGTATTTATGGGGTCATGGTTTTGTCATTCACACCGATCATTACAGCCTTAGATATGTATTGAAGCAGTGTCTCACCACTCTTCCCTCACAACATTGGCTAAGTTGATAGATTTTGATTTTACAATTGAATATCGAGCTGGTTCTTTAAACAAAGCTATTAATGCCTTGTCTCACCGAGATATGACCCCTATCTCCCTTACTGCCATCAGCCAACCCCAATCACTATTGTTCGATGACATTCGTGCCAAACTTAATGTCAATTCGGAATTACAGAAACTCATGCACTAGGCGGAATAAGGGGAATTAGGAGATGAGTGGAAATTGCAAGATGGGTTGCTTCTCCACAAAGGGCGCATTTTTCTCCTCCCAACAGATGCATTCCTGTCTTCTGTCCTGTCCACCTACCATGATAGTGTTCATGAAGGCATACAAAAAACCTTGCATCGTGTCCACAGTGATTTTTATTGGCAAGGATTAAAAACTGCAGTTGCTGCCTATGTTGTAGCGTGTCCACTTTGTCAATGAAACAAGATCGATAACCTTAGCCTGACAGGACTTCTTCAACCACTTCAATTAATTTACCAAGTTTGGGAAGATATATCCATGGATTTCATTGATGGGCTGCCAAAATCATAGGGTAAGTCAGTCCTTTTGGTTGTAGTGGATCATTTTTCAAAATATGCCCATTTCATACTATTGGCTCATCCCTACACTGCCACTCGAGTTGTAAAAGTTTTCTTTGAACATATTGTTCACGTGCATGGAGTACCTGAAACTATTACTTATGATCACGACGTTGTATTCACTAGCCTTTTTTGGAAGGAACTTTTTTGTTTCCATAGCACAAGATTGTATTTTTCCACAGCCTACCATCCAAAAACTAACAGCCAAACCGAGGTGGTAAACCGCACAATTGAAATGTATTTGTGTTGCTTTGTTGGCGAGGCACCTCATAAATCACTGTCTTGGCTTCCATGGGCTAAATATACTTATAACACCTCATATCATAGTGCCCTACACACTACTCCATTCAAGGTTGTTTATAGGCAAGACCCACCTCACCTTCTCTCTTACAGTTCTGGTTCCACCCTAGTTGAGGCCGTGGATGAGGCTTTGTCCATGCGTGACCAAATACTTTAGGACGTTCGCACCAACCTTTTAACAACACAGAATAGGATGAAGGAAATATATAACAAGTCTCATAAGGATGTGGAATACTGTTAGACAACTTGTTTGGCTCCTTTTGTAGATCCATAAATAGCTGTCTCTTATTGTTGCTGGATGCAATAAGTTGTCCCCTCATTTTTATAGGCCATTTCCTGTTGTTCGCCGAATTGGCCCCATCTCTTATGGACTTCAACTTCCTAAAGACAACAAAATACATAATGTCTTCCATGTGTCTTCTTTAAAGGCCTACAAGGGCCTACCCCCCACTTATCCGCCATCTCTGCCTCCTATTGACAATGGGCGTGCTGTGCCCAAGCCTTTACCATCCTGCGTGCTTGGTTAAATCGTGGCAAGGGGAAACTATTAGTGCAGTAGTTTGGTATGACTGTGCAAGATGCAACATAGGAGGATCTAGGAAAATTTCACACCACTTATCCTGACTTTGCGCTTATGGACAAGCACAGTCTTCAAACCAGGGGAAATGTTACAGACTCCTTCATAGGTCAGACTTATTCAAGGCGTAATAATCTTATCTCTAAGACTGCACCTCAAGCATCATCTACGGATTAAGGATATCTGTCACACTTCCTCATCCATATTATCTTTTAACTTAGGATAGCAATTATTTTTTATCTCTTTCTGGTAGTTATCTTGTTTCCTTCCTATCAAGATATGTTTCTTTGTTAAAATAGAACTCTATTTAATGTAATGATGAGTCCCATTTAAAGGGACCAAGTTGAAATAAACAACAAGTCTTTTCTGTCAAATATTCACGAGATTGAATCCCTCTCTCAAACGGATTCAAGGTCTAAGGCTCCCTTCAACGAGTCTACCAATAACATAGGAAAGTCTACGAAGCGGGGCAAGAGAAATAATCAGATTCTCGAACATGATTTCTAGGTGTTCAATCCAGACCGATGGGTCACTCGATCTTGCAGCAAGCAGTTTCATAACACATGTCCTTATACCCCCTAACAAAATGGGGTATACGAGAGAAAACATCAACATCTTATAAGTGTGGCCAAAGCATTGCTTTTTTAAGCCAACCTTCCTCTTCAATTCTCAGAAGATGTTATGCTTACTACGACTCACATTATCAATCGACTCCCAACTTCTATACTGAAAAACCGTAGTCCTTAATCTTATGCTTACTTTAAAGTTTTTGGTTGTTTGTGTTTTGCCTCTGATTTCATTCCTACCAAAAAGAAATTTGATTCAAGGTTTCGAAAATGTCTTTTCCTTAGATATTCTAATGTTACCAAAGGTTATAAAATATATGATCTCACTTCCAAATCTATTTTCTTGTCTCAAGATGTCATATCTTTTAAACATTTATTTCCTTATCAATCTGATATATCTTTATCTCATATTCCTTAATTTCTTAGTGATTTTCTTTTACCAAACGCATTACATTTAGTTCCCTTAGACCTTCCAACTACTCTTCTTACTATGGCTCTTGTTTCACCTTCCACTTCTAACAACCCCTGTTCATCTATAGACTTACAATACCTGGCAACACTTCTACTTTTGATCCGTATCCACCTACTACATCAATCCATCATCATTCACCTCAAGACTTACAATACCTGGCAACACTTTTACTTTTGATCCATATCCACCAACTACATCAGTCCATCATCATTCACCTCACAATACTCCTTTTCGGAGGAGCTCCAAACCCAAGAAATTACCTTCTTACTTGGACAGTTATTATCATACTCTCTAGAACCAAAATACAATTCATAATACTTATCTTGTACCTTCTTTTCCTATAGAATCTTATTTATTTGATTCTCATCCTTCTTCTACCCATAAAATTTTTGTCATTCCTTCATTACGTACCTATGAACCTACCACATGTCAAGATGCAAGACAACATAATCATTGGGTACATGCTATATGGGATGAGCTGGTTGCTTTACATGAAAACAAAACATGGTATGTTGTCTCTATTCCCCTTCATAAATGTGCAGTTAGGTGTAAATGGGCGTGTCTAATGTTAAACTCAGGTCTGATGGTTTCGATTGAGAGATACAAGGCTCATCTTGTTACAAAGGGGTACACTCAACAAGAAAGTTTTAATTATTAAGAGACTTTTAGTCTTGTGGTGAAGCATACGACCATTTGAATCTTCTTGGCTCTTGCTGCTATCCTTGGTTGGCATTTAGCTCAAATGGATGTGAATAGTGCTTTTCTAAATGGTGAGCTCCACGAAGATGTATACATGCAGCCATGGACAGATCTACATTTGTAGTGCCCCCTTACTGTAGGGTACGTACCGGGACGCCCGGAGGTCATTCCAACACATAACCTAGGATAAGAGCACGCTATGCTCACTCACTACATTCACTTATTAAGGCATGATATCATTATTCACTTATGAGCATCAATAGAAAATCACAATATTTTAAAAACCAACTTTTTTCTCATTTCATTGCATGAAACCCGAGTGTCTATAATGTGTCTTTCAACATTTTCTAAATGTACACCATTAAAACCTAATACAAAAGTACTATACGAAAGAGGAAAAGATACAAAATCTATCTAGTCTGTCCAAAAATTTCAACTGATCGACCTTTGAGTCATGTCTTCTCTTCTTAATTCACAATCTACACAGTAGTAGAGCCTCTCAATAGTTAGAGTCGTCTCTCGGTCCTGAAAAGACAATGTTGTAATTTTGGTGAGTTTTGCGAACTCAATGAGGTAACCATCATCGATGGTTCACTCAATTCATGCAACACTTCATTTCACATAACACGTTTCTCATTTTCACTTAAGCATAGGCAAATTATGCATTTCAATCAATCAAACATACATAAGAAAATGCATATGAAATGATCATGAGACTCTTTTCCAATTGTTACGTTGTTATGACCGAGTGCCTGAACTGTCCCGTATCCATTTTGGATACTGGGCTCATTAATAACTGTCCCTTATCTGCTTGGAAGATACAGGGCTCATTAAACATTGAGCTTGAGGCTTTGAATCACTTTTGAGTTCGAGGATCATTTTCACTCGTTGAGCTTTAAGCTCTGATCATTGGTTACTCTAGTCACAACTGTCATTATATTTCATGCATTTATGAATGGAATGCATGTACTAAAATCAATCATATTATAAAGCACATAGGTCTTCACATTCACATTCAAGCCATACTTTAATATACATTCCACAATTCACAATCATCGGACCTTCTGTCCGGTATCCATAATCAATCACATTCATTTATCATTCAAAATATAATCTAAGCAAACAAGTAATTAAGTGAGACCGTCTAGGTTACTCACAGTTTGCTCCAAAAACTATTGCCTCGAAGTTCCCACAACGTCTGAAAGTGGACGTTCCAATTGCTCCTTTATAACAAGCAATATACACATATATCACAATATGTACAATTATAATTGTTCAATAAAGCACATGTATGACATGAATTATGTACAATGCATATTCATGAGAATCTAGGGTATTTTACCATGAATTTCATCACAAATTCATTCTCATTACAAACTTACCTAAGTATAGTTTATACTTAGACTTATGCCTCACTAGAACTGTTCAAAACTCTATTCCTTTCTCATTGACTCACTTTAGTTTTTTTTCCAAGTCACACTTTCGGGTCTACTGTTCACATCCAATTAGAAAGCAAAATTGATGTAATTTGGTCATACTCTCTTCTAGAAAAGTGTTCCTCTATGTCTTGTGTATCCATTTACACCAAAGTTACTCAATTTGGTTCAGTAATTTGGAAGATCTACCTCAAACATTATTGGGTTGTTTACATTCAAAAATAGTGTACTAAGTACAACTTCCATCCATAAATTCAATATCTTAGAGACTGAATAATAATTCAAATTTTTCATAATATTTTTATCTCTATTTCTCTAGTTTACTCCAAATCAAAATCATCTCAATTGGAATCCTACAAATCCATATACAATCAAAACACTGAAGTATGCTCAGTAAAAATAATCCCATTTACATTGTTCCGACAAATTCCCACACTTTCATTTGATCATTCTTTTTCAATTCAACACCAATTACTACAAAATTTCATGGAGCGATAGAAACATGTGTTAGGAATCTATTGCTTGAAGAATCAAGTCATTTGGAGGTCTAGAGAAGAAGTTATGGTCAAAAGAAAAAACCATGTTTATGTCCTCACTCCTCATGAACCTATGTTGGCGCAATTGCCATAACTTTCACAAAATATGTCGGATTACTGTCGTTTTTAGATGGTTTGAAAGAGAACTTCGAGATCTACAACTTTCATGAAGACTCGAAGTGAGATTTTGCCTTTAAAAGGGTAAAAATTGTAATTTACTGTAGCTATCCTGAGAATGTCCGTTTAACGAACATTCATGTTTATTTAACAGACATTGTCTGGCTTAAGGGTGCTTTTTCACTCGAGAAGGTCCGTTTAATGGACATTCATGTCTATTTAACAGACATGGATTGGCCTGGGGATGTTTTTACATCTGAGAAGGTCCCTTTAACGGACCTAATGTCCGTCTAATGGACATATGTGACACAAAACTCCCTCCAAAACCTCTCCAATGATTCCTACATCCATTCTAACTTCATATATAACCATAATCTTCTCAAATTCACCTCTTCTAGTGCAAAAAGACTTCATAACAACTCAAACACCCATTTGATTTCATTAAACCCTCAACTCTCAACTCATTTCATTCATCATATTGAACTACATCTTATCATTCAAACAAAATTTCTATCCTTTCTCCATAACATATCTTATTCCTTAGTATCAAGCACTTTATATTTAAAATTCATCATTTCGAGTTAATGACTACTTCATGTATACCTAAAGCTTAGCTCAACATCATCCATACCCAATTCATATTCTCTATTTGTTCATAAACACTCAAAATAGAATACAAACATATACACTCATCCAAGATTTTGTTGCATCCAATTCTCATTTTCATATCGAAATTGGATACTCTTAAAAGCAGAATTTAATCTCGATGTCTTCATAAGAAAGGTAGAAATATGTCTCTAGTTTAATCCAAACTAAGAATCAACCTATTTTGATAACTATATAACAAGTTATGGCTAAAACACAGAAGTATATCAGTGGAAATTTTTTTGCTAACATTTTTCAGATTTTCAAACTTTCAACATTTAACATCTAACTCATCTTATACCTAGATTTTCTCTTCCACTTCATTTCCTCATCATTCCCTACCCAATTCAACTCAATAAATCACTCACAAACAAATCATGATCGATAATTGATCATTAACCAAAACAGAGTATATATATTTACCCATTCCTAAGCAATTTTTTTCACTCATCCAAACACCACTTTTATGATCATTCATCTTCCTACACATCTCTATAATAAATCATAGGTCATTCAAAATTACAAAAACAAGAAATTTACATAGATTCTTCACCATCCACATCACACACACACAACTCACATAATCAAGTCATCAATCCCACATTTCCCATCATTCTAGTTTCATTTTAACAATACCCATAACATTTAAAGCAAAACTTACTTGGTTTAGCCTCAATTTCTTCAAAATCTTTAAGAATACCGAAGAACCCTAACTCCCCATACAAAACACGATCATCATCTTCCAAAGGTGGTAGGGATAGGTTTATGGTGAGAATGAAAGAGAGAGCAAGCTGAAAGGGAAGCACGTAAGAGATGAGAGAGCTAGGTTTAGTGTTGGTGGAGATTGGCAACAAAATGGCATAAGGAAGGAGAGAACCGACGAAGAGAAAGAAGAGAGCAAGACTTAAGACAATAAATGGTCTTCCAAATTAAAGCATTGTGAAATACAAGCAAAATGGCCTTTGAAAATTTAAAGAATGATGGGTTTTAAGGCATGGCTTGGCAAGTGACACTTGTCACTTGCCACATGTCCAATTTCCATGAATTCACTTATGTTTCTCTTATATAACTAACCCATTCAAACCCAATTTCTATTCCAATTATCCCCCAATTTTCAATGACACTTGTCAATAATTCCTAAAGTCATTTATCAAAAATTCCATTGCTATTTGACAAACAAATTCTACTACCATTTATCATTTGTCTTGCTACTTGACATTTTTCCTAGTCCAAAAATTAACCCAAATTTTCAAAAAATTTCCTATACTTCTAAAACAACAAATAAACTCTCCAAGCCAATTTTCAACACATAAAACCACAATTTTCAATAGAACCCACATTTATAAACAATTATATTAGTAAATGTCAATGAATGCATGTATAATCATTTCAATGAGCAACATTTCACTATTCACTTGTAGTGTATGACACATTATGCATAAGCATGAAAAATGTATTTCTAAGCTCTCACTAATCACTCATATTTACTATTCTAACCTCCCCGCAGGTAACGGGATGTTACAACATTGGGGGCAAGTGGGGGCACTTGCCCTACTGCTTCCAAAAAGTTTTATATAAAAAATTACTATTTTAAGTTTTGATCCCATACAAAAATAAAATTTTACTCCTATTAAAATTTTTCCCCCGCTAAAAAAACTTTCTGGATCCGTCCCGACATGCAACAACCTCCAGGGTACTAGCTTCAAGGGGAGACTCCAAGCATGGAATCTAGTCCCTCATCTACTTCTATCTTTGACACTCATAGCAGCAGAATTGGAATCTTGTTTGCAAACTCAACAAGTCCTTATATGGACTTAAACAAGCATCACGATAGTGGAATGAAAGATATACAAAATAATTGTTAGATAATAATTTCTAGCAATCAAAGTTAGATTATTCGTTGTTTACTAAGCAGGCTGAAGACGGCTTAATAGCTCTTCTAGTTTATGTTGATGATATTGTGATAAAGAGCTCAAATCTAAAGCAAATAAATTCACTCAAGCTAATTTTGAAGACGCATTTCAAAAGGTTCTTGGAGACTTGAGGTATTTTCTAGGCATAGAGGTTAATAGAAATGAAGAAGGAATTTCACTTCACCAAAGAAAGTATACCCTAAAACTACTGGAAGAATTTGGACAGCTTGCGGCAAAGCCTAGTTATATTTTGGTAATAGTGAATCAAAAATTCAAGCATGAGGAAGAAGGTGTATTGAAAAATGCGACTGTGTATAGGCAGTTGGTTGGAAAGCTTATGTATCTAATATTAACGAGGCCTACTATTAGCTATGTTTTGCACGTATTAACTCAGTACATGGATAAACTAGTAGATGTTCATCTCAATGCAGCATTTAAAGCTCTAAAATACTTAAAAGGAATAGTTGAGCAAGGATATTTTTTGTCAACACAATCTCAGTTGGGATTGACAGATTATTGTGACAATGATTGGGGAGGATACATTGAAATAAGGAAATCACTTACTGGTTATTGTATATTCATTGGAGATTCTCTTGTTAGTTAGAAATCCAAGAAGCAAAACACGGTTTCTAAGAGTTCTACTGAAGCAGAGTATAGAGCGATGACTTCCCCAACTTGTGAAATCATATGGCTGACTCATCTGTTAAGAGATTTTTGCATTCAACCTAAACATCCCACTGTCCTCTATTGTGACAATATGTCTGCTATACACATTTCCAAAAATCCAGTGCTTCATGAGAGGACAAAGCACATAGAAATGGATTGTCATTTTATAAGGGAAAAGATAGCAACTGGCGTGATTAAACCAGAATTCATAAGGACGAATGAATAATTGGCAGACCTTTTTTACAAAGGCCTTGCATTCCACACAATTTAATCTACTGCTTAGCAAGTTGAACTTGACTAATAATCATGTTCATCTTGAGGGGGAAGTGTAAAAGAAGTAGCTACAGAGAGACTACTAGTAATAACAAGACTTGTAAATTATAATTGGCATTTTGTTAATTAGTTTAGCATTTTGTTTGGTAGCTGTAGAATTAGTTAGAAGACTTATAATCACTTGTAAAACAGAGTATGGAGTGTTCTTATAAATAGATGTAGTTAAGCTTCTAATAATACAAGTTGACATATTTCAGAAAACTTTCTTCTACTCTCTACAAACTTCGTAACCATTAGTTGTAAAAGCTGACATTGGACATTCAAAACCACCTGCATTACCAAGGATTTCCCAACCCATTCTCATAATGTTGCAACATAGGTTTGTTTGATGATAAATTGAACCATTTTGTTGAATAGTACTACAGCTATTTGTTATTCGTAAGGGCATAGTGTACTGATATTTGTCAGCATCTTTATTTCACAATGATTTTTTCCCCTAGCTTGTATTGAATATTTTGATCCTTAAAGAGGGAAAACGAATGTTAGCAAAAAATGAAAAGAAAAGAAACACTTTTGCCCGAAATCCATTATGGTTTCTCACATGTTGGATTCATACTTTTCAAATCATGTTTGTATCAGCACCGACTCATTTTGCAGCAATTGGAAAGCAATGATAGAAGTGTATTCCCCTTTTATATCTAACATGATTATTAATTGGGGTCCTACGAGAATGAATGATATTTTTGCTTGCATAATTTTGTAATGGAAATTCGGCCTTTGAAAGTTCGTAGTTAGCAGTAACATAGCTTTGTAATGCTGAAATGAAATGGGTGAACTGTGCAAGTTTTTATCCTTTTTAAGTAAAGATTTTGTTTATATGCAATTATGAATCTGGTAGGGTGATATCAATGATGCTCTAGGGAATATGACAGAGGATTATTGGAGGTGGCACACGTACGACACTGTTAAAGGAGATTGGTTAGGCGTGCTTTGTGTTTTGCTCTACGATAGTGTATATTATCTAGTCTTTCAAAGCACTATTCTAAAGCATTTAGACTAGCTAGCAGAGGTTTTATCTTCTATATTTGTTTATCTTCCTATGAGAAATGGAAATTTTCAATACATATAATGATTAAAATAAGCTTATACTAGTGAGCAACTTGACTACTTGGATACTTGTAGTCTTAAAACTTTGTGTTAGGATATATTTCATATATATCTTATTTAGTTTTAGCATTTTAAATTGGACATATAAGAAAATTACAATTATTAATTGGATTGATAAAGATGGGTGGAGATTATGTTTTAATAGAAGTCCAAATCATTAATGGGTTGGTGTGCTTTGTTTATTGGACTTTTGACAAGATGGACATCTTTAGTTGAGTTCACGTTACATGAATATTGCTCACTTGTTTGATTTCATGGAGGAGTCTACTATTGCACATTATTTGCAAAAAATCTAGAAGCGGTTTGCGGCAAAAAACTACAGTGTGTATTTTTTAAGTTGCATTTGTCACGTGTTAAGGGAAGAAGGTTGCGCAATTTTCCTTTGGGTGGAATATTTGTGTCTTTGAAAAAATCCTTAGTTGATAGTGCACTTGGTTCTTATATAAGTAAAATTGTGTCCCACTTTGAGTATATTGGTAAAGCAACCCGCGTGGATCACTTGGGAGCAGTGGAGGTGTATCTTAGAAACATCCTTGGTTGACTACGCATGGTGTTTTCATTGTGAGCTGAACATTGCATGTTGAGTTTCATATACAGTGGAACTTGGGGTGTGTGGATTTATTTCAGTTGGATCTCACGTGGTATGATATAGAAAAGGTTGTGGGCTGCGTTTATGTGGTATATGGAAAATAACGTATACTACGTTGGTGTTGGATTTATCGTGGAGGCAGTGTTTGTGGGTGAGGCGATTTTATGAAGGCACATTGGTTTTCTTATTGTTACGATTAATGTCTCCTGTGGTAATTTGTTTTATGAAGGAAGAATTAGCTATGGTGAAAAGTTTCGATTGGATTATTTTGAGAAGACAAATTCATAGGGAAATCTTCTTTGTCTCAAGTATTTTTGTTATTTAATTTTCAAATGATTAAATACTTGAGCTATTTTATTTATTGTTGTTTTTGAGTGAAAGTAGTTAGACAAATCCTCTGACGAGATTAACACGAGTCGGTCGTATTATCGAGTGCGAAAATCTTTCACGGGTAGTTAGGTTGTGAGACAGTTACAAAGATTGAGTAGTACTGTGTTAGATCAATCTTATGTAATTTTATTGAACTACTGTAAAAGTGATTAATCTGGGTGAGGGTCTCGTAGACGTAGGTAGAGTGTGCCGAACTGCATTACAAAATTTTGGTGTCTTTATTATTTTACTTTTGTGTAGTTTTATTCTATTTCTGTACAAGATAATTTGGAAAGTCTGCGACTTAATTAATCACTTTGGTTTTTCAATTGGTATCAGAGCAAGGTCACCGATTTAGAACTTGGCAGCAAGTTAGTGTAGATCCTAAATTTGCAGATATGGCTACAAGGGAAGGTGCATCAATTACTAGACCACCACTATTGGATGGATCTAATTACTCAACATAGAAATCCCGGATGAAAGTCTTCATTCAAGCTTAGGGCACGAGAGCCTGGCATTCAGTAGTACACGGTTGGATGCATCCAATGATCACTGATGATAAAGGAGAGGCAATTCAGAAAGATCCATCTGAATGGAC
>JAOSBK010000783.1:0-13837 GCA_027568895.1 Erythroxylum shatona
TTTTGGACCATGGAATGTGAAGTTATAATTTTTAGAAGTTTCTGTTACTGTTTGGGATGATCATTAGTGGACAGAAATTTTGAAGTGGTTTTTGACTCCCTTAGAGGCCAAATTGATTTTTCTGTTCTTCATGAAAGTTGTGGATTGTGTTTTTATCTTTCCATTGATATAAAGAATTTAATTTTTGGAACATGGAATGGGAAGTTATGATTTTTAGAAATTCTGTTGCTGTTTAGGGTGATATAGATTGGACAAAAATTTTGAGTGGGAATTTGACCCTTTTAGAGAAGGATTTGGTTTTTAAGTTCTTCATAGAAATTGTAGAGCTTCCTTTTAGATTTCTTTTGATACCAAGTTGGTAAATTTTGGACTATTGAGTCAAAAGTTATGTATTTTGGAAGTTAGGAGTTTTTGAGAAAAAAAAGGAATTCAGGCGTCCTCGCGAGTTCGAGCAACGAGAGCGCTCGCGATCGTGAGTGACTGCGCTCGCTCGCGAGTGTGAGCGCACTCCCGAGTGCGAGCAGCCCTTTTTACCATGTCCACCCGACCCGACCCGACCCTATCCGACCCTCTCTCACTCTTTTGCTTATAACTTTTCTGTCCGACATCCGATTGACTTGATTTTCAAAGCGTTGGATTCCTAAGACATCCCTCTACTTCTTCATTAAAAATTTGTGGATTTTAAGAGTTGAGTTCCGGAAATGGGTCCCAACATATACCTTCTCAACATGGAAATATGGAAGACATCATGTATCTGTGATAATTTCAGTGGCAGTGCCAACCTATAGGCTAACGGTCCAATCTTCTCAAGAATCTCATAAGGTCCCACATATCTTGGACTCAACTTACCCTTGTTACCAAACCTCATGACTCCTTTCTAAGGAGATGTCTTGAGGAAAACTTTTTCACCCACTTCATACTCCATTTCCTTCCGGTGTGCATCAGTGTAGCTCTTCATTCTATCCTGTGCTGCTTTAAGCCATTGCTTAACCAAATTAACCTTGTCGACTATCATCTAAAACAACTCTGGCCCTATCAGTTTTCTTTCTCCTTCTTCATCCAAACATATCAGAGTTCTACATCTCCTTCCATACAGTGCTTCGTAAGGAGCCATCTAAATGCTTGAGTGGTACGAATTATTATAAGTAAATTTGATCAATGGCAAGTGTTCATCCCAAGCGCCCCTGAAATCCATCACACATCCCCTAAACATTCCTTCAAATGTCCGAATGGTCCTTTCAGATTGACCATGTGTCTGGGGATGAAAAACAGTGTTGAAATGTAACTTGGTGCCCAAAGCTTCTTGCAAACTTCCCCAGAATCTTGAAGTAAACTTAGGATCTCTGTCAGAAACTATAAAGTCCAGAATTCTATGCAATCTCACTATCTCATCAATATACTTCTTTGCTAGCATATGCAGAGAATCAGTCTATTTAATTGCTAGGAAATGAGCTGACTTCATCAACCGATCAACAATAACCTATATAGTATCATGCTTCCTATTGGTCTTGGGAAAACCCATCAGAAAATCCATGGTCACTCGTTGCCACTTCCATTCAGGAATGGATAATGGCCTTAACTTGCCCGAAGATGCCTGTGTTCAGCCTTGACTTGCTGACACACTAGACACTTGCTCACATATTCGACTACATCTTTCTTCATGCCTTTCTACCAGAAATGTTTTTTTTAGATTTTTGTACATCCTGGTGTTACCCGGATGCATGGCATAAGGCGCATTGTGTGCCTCATCTAATATTTTCTCTTTTACTTCCTTAACATTCGGAATAAAAAATCTATTTCCAACAACCATAAGTCCATCATCCCTCACTACCACTTCAGATTTCTTGCCATTCTCAATTTCTTCTCGGAGCTTACTTAATTCTACATCCTGTGCTTGTAACTCTTTAACTTTCTCTTTGAGTATCGGTCTCACTCTGAAATTAGCAATAACACAATCGGGTTCTTCCTGTTTCAAGCTTATTCTAAGCTTCGCTATTTCTTCCAATAATAGCAGATACACTGTTTGAACATGAGCTATAGAGGATTTCCTACTCAAGGCATCCACCACCATATTTGCATTTCCTGGATGGTATTCAATCAACAGGTCATAATCCTTGAGCAACTCTAACCACCTTCTCTATCTCAAATTCAGTTTCTTTTGGCTCAACAAATACTTGAGACTTTTATGATCTATAAAAATCTTTGTTTGTACCTCATACAAATAATGTCTCCAAATCTTCAGAGTAAAAATTACTGCTGTCAATTCTAGATCATGTGTCTGGTAATTCAATTCATAAGGTTTTAGCTATCACGAGGTATAAGCTATTATTTTGTCTCCTTGCATTAACACACAACCCAAGCCCTTTCTTGAAGCATCACTGTGTACTGTATAACCCTCATCTCTAGTTGGCAAAATCAAAACTGGAGCATTTGCTAATCTGGGCTTGAGTTCCTCAAAACTTTTCTGACATTCATCACTCCAGATAAACTTCTGATTCTTCCACAACAGCTTGGTCATCGAAGAAGCTATCATAGAAAATCCTTCTACAAACCTCCTATAATACCCTGCTAGACTAAAAAAACTTCTCACTTCTGCTACTGTCTTCGATATATGCCAATTCACCACTACTTCAATTTTTCTTGGGTCTACATGAACCCCATCTTTCTATATCACATATCTAAGGAAAATCACTTCGTGAAGCCAAAATTCACATTTGCTAAATTTGGCATAAAGTTTCTTCTTCCTCAGTATTTGTAATACTATTCTGAGATGTTCCTCATGTTCGTCTTCACTCTTGGAATAGACCAAAATGTCATTAATAAACACTATGACAAACTGATCCAGATACTCCTTGAAGACCCTATTCATAAGATCCATGAACGCTGCTGGAGCATTGGTCAGTCCGAATGGCATGACTAGGAACTCATAATGTCTTTGGTAATCAATGCACATACGCCATGTCCCATCCTTCTTCTTAACAAACATAACCAACGCTCCCCATGGTGATGAGCTTGGTCGTATATACCCCTTCTCTAATAGTTCCTCCAACTGTTCCTTGAGCTCCTTCAATTCAACTGAAGTCATTCTATACGGTGGTATAGAAATGGTTGCGGTATTGGGAATCAAGTTAATGGCAAACTTGATTTCCCTCACTGGTGGCAAACCAGGTAAGTCCTTTGGAAATACGTCTGGAAACTCCCTCACAATCAAAAAATCTTCTAATTTCCCTTCATTTACATCAGTGTCCACGACGTGTGCCAAGAATGCTTCACACCCTTTTCTCATCATTCGTTCGGCGAGCAAAGCCGAAACAATTCTGGGTGATAGGGTTCTCCTATGTCCTCTGAAAATCACCTTCTCACCATTGCCAAAGTCAAACTCTACCTCCTTGAGACTACAATCTAACTTTGCACAATCTTTCTCCATAGCATCCATACCCAGTATAACATGTAGACCCTTCAGCTCTAGAGGCAATAAGTCTACTACCAGTATAGCACCCTCAATAATTAGTTCACGGTCTCTATATACTTGACTTATTATCACCTTCCTCCTTAAAGGAGTGATAACAATTAAAAGGTTATCTAACGACACAAAATTCTCATCATGTAAAACCATGCTTGCAGAAACAAATGAATGTGTAGAACCAAAATCAATCAAGACATATACTTCGGAATTAAATAACTGAGCCATACCTGTGATAATTTCGGGTGTGGCTGCAGCTTCCTTTCTGGTCATAGCGAACACCCTTTCCTGAGCCTGATCTCTTGGCCTTCCTGGAGGAACAACCTTTCCTGTAGCTCCAGAACTGCTCACCTTGGCAACTGGTTTGGTCCTTATTGTTTCTGCTCTCCTTGGGGATTGCATCTGTGACCCCTCTCGCCTTGTTACTTAGGGACAGTCCTTGATCATGTGTCCCTTCTCTCCACATCAAAAACATGCTCCAAGTAACTTTGAGCACTCTCCTCTTTGAAGTTTCCCATAATGCTCACATTGGGGGTTCATGTTCTTGCTCCTCCCTACCAAACTATTGCCTACCACACTTGAGGCTTGCCCTGAAACTGCCCTTGCCTACTTGTTCTTGACAGGGCCACTTCTTCTCACGTCACTCTGTGTATGGTAACTCCTCGTACTCCTCTCAGGCATCGGAGCACTCATTCCCTTCTTAGTAGACTGTTCCCGAATCTTCCTTTTCTTATTAACTTCATATTTGATGTTCTCCAATTTCTTTGCTTGGAGGGCCGCATCTACCAATAGCTGGAAGTCATAGAAATTATGGATCAACACATTCTCCTTAATCCCTAGATGAATTCCCCTCTCAAACTTGCGGCACTTGTCCTCCTCATTCGCCACAATGTTAGTCGCATACCTTGACAGCTGGGTGAACTTCAACTCGTATTCACTCATACTCATGTCCCTTTATGTTAGATTCAAAAACTCCCTGGCTTTCTCTTGAACATAAACCCTCGAAAGGTATTTCTTCCTGAAAACTTCTACAAAATTTCTCCATGATAGTACCGGAGGCATAACCTGACTATGGGGCACTGATTCCCACTAGTGGAGTGCATCTCCTGCAGCAAACTGACTGTATAGTCCAATTTCTCTTCATCATTGCACTTCATCTAAATTAGGACTTTCTCTATCCTCTTCAACCATGTTTCAGCCTCTTCGAGATTTGTATTCCTATTGAAGTTCATAGCTCTACTTGCAGAGCTTATCATACTGTTTAGTCCTCTCCACTAGAGCTTGCATTGGGACTTTAGACCCTTGGCCCATGGCATGTGAGAAAGCTTGAGCAAATGCTTGAAAGAATCGTAGATCCAGAGGGTTTACTTGAGGCATAGGAGGAGGAGGAGGTGGCACTTCATGTTGCACACTAGGTGCCTCAGAGTCAGGAGCAGAATTTATCCCCGCATCTTGTGGGACATAGGATTTATCCGTGCTCCCTTGACGAGAGCCAGATCGACTCAGAGCTCCTCGAGTTCTCTTTCGAGGTGGCATAATTACTCCTTCAATTTTAAAACATTTTAAAAAATCTTTAGTTCATGCAAAACAATTTCAAATCATGTAAAACAATTCCAAATAATGCAAGTTGTTCATTTAAAATAATGCATGTGGTTCATTTAAAATAATGCATGTTAACTTCATACTTGAAAACTACCTACCTAATTGCCTAGGATATCACAATACCTAGTCGCTCTGATACCACAACTGTTGGGCCCTGTTTCTAAAGCCCAACTATCCGGAGTCCTAAAGCATGAGCGGGTTTCCTTGTCGAGTTATGTCAATGTACCCTCATTAGCCATCATCAGTTCATCGTCATTCTCATAACATCTCAAGCCACAAAGGCGAGCCCAAACAACAGAATCATAATAATCACAATTGATTTCTTCAAAATTTTAGCTCTTAGTCTCTAGTTTATTTTGGAGCAAGAACCATCTCAATCGGAGTTCTATAGATGGAGATATGCTTGAGAATCCCAAGTGTGTTCATAACCCTGTCATGCTCTTCCAACCGATCCTTCATTTTCCTTCCATCAATCTTTTTGAATTGAACACCAATGGCTATCAATTTTTGTGGAAAGATATAAAATGAGTTGGGAATCCAATGCTTCAAGAATCACTTCATTTGGAGGTCGGATTATGAAGTTATGGCTAAAAGAATCAACCATGCTCATGTCCTCAATCATGTTGTACCTATCTCGGTACAATTAGCATAAATTTCGTTAGAGATGTTAGATTAAGATTTTCTTTAGACGGTTTCAAAGAGAACTTCTATATATATAACTTTCATGAAGAACTCAAAGCAAGATTTTGTCATTGGGAGGGTCAAAACATGGGCCGCGTGAACCCACATGGGCAGACCGTGTAATTTTTGAGTTTGAAAGTTTTTTAGCATCAGGAATACATGGCCTGACCATGTAACCTTTGGGTTTAACAAAAATTTTCACTCTCCAAGACCCCTCCAATGGATTCTAAATCCATTCTATCATCCCTTTTACTCATAATCTTTCCAAATCGAACAATCCTAGTGCGATATCACTTCATATACTCTAATTATTCGGGATACACGCTCTATGCAACAACACCTACTCAAACATTCATATCTCTCAACTTCGATATCCAAACATTGCATACTTTATATCATTGGAAAGCTAGAAGAACAAGATACAACTATCACGAAGACAAATTTGGCTAATTATACCTAAATCAATGCAACTTTTCCCCCAAAACCAGAACACAAATCTAACCCCTATGAAAACTAGAAATTTTTCAATGCAAAAACTTGAAATGGCACAAACAACCATAAAGTATAAGTATTTCATTTACATCAAAATACGAGTTTTACAATGCTTTAGTGGGTATTTCGAGCCACCTTATGACATAATCTAAAATACAAACTTTATAAGAACAATAATTTCTCAAAATGCAACTAAAGCCTTGTTTTACAAAATCTAACTTCAAAGAACAAAAATATGCAAGTTGGAGTGATGCCTTGACGCTCGACTCTATCACTCGATATCTTGCTCGTCACCTGTGGATGGGAAGGAATGGGGGTGAGCTTAACACTCGTGGGTGACAGTTTTATAATCGGTAACAAGCAAAACCATTTACAATATTCATGATCAAATTAATTTCATATGAAATCAATGAAAAACATATTCCTTAAATTCTCAACATATCAAACCAACTCACATAAGTCAAGCATGTCAAACTTATCAATGCAAGTAACACATAAGCACATCATAATGGTTTGGGAGGATCCAAAAACAGAACGTACTATGCATTTCCACATAGTGGTCTTGTGTAGCTGTGAACTTAGGGGAGTCCATGAGGGAGTTTCATACCACTACCGGGCAGGTGGGAGAAGCCTTTGTCAAAGTGCACTTGACTCAACTTAGGGGACCACCACAAACCCACATAACATGTAATTCATGACTTGAAAACCAATTGCCCAAATGACACATTTCTAAAACTTGCTTTTCATGAACATGACATATTTCATATACCCTCCCATCTACATTTCACAATTCACCAACCAAAATCCCATACCAATCATATAACCATTACTCAAATCATCCAAAGGCCACAAATACAACAATTTTGGAACAATTTGAAATCATTCCCATATCACTCAAAAATTCATTCACAAAATTCATATACAAAAACTTATGGCACATTTTCAAACCATCTTAAAGAACAATAAATGCACATTTTTAAGGTAGTTGGAAATCGTTTAATTCCATATATTTGAAAGAACATTTATGGCTCATTAACTCAATTATAAAAATGAAACCCACCTTAATTTCCTTGCTTGCAAACCTTGCTCAAAAACCTCTACTCTTGCTCCTCTTGCCTCTCTTGATTTCCTTTAACATAAGCCATAATCCCCAAATCAAAAGGAGTTCAAATTGGACAACCCATAACACATAATCACCAAAATTGATCTTAGAAAACTTAAACCCATACCATTCTTAAGCTATATAAACCAAAATCCTTTCAAAAATCCAACAAATAAAAAATGCCCTTACCTTGATCCTTCACCAAATGAGGAGTTTCTGGGCTCTAAAGGAAGCTCTCATCCTCCTCTTTCTTTTTCCTTCTTGAATCAACTTCGAAATCCATCTTGGAAACCAAGAAAAATCGAAACCTAGCATTTTCTTTCTTCTTTCTCCTTTTCTCCACCGACTCTCTCCCTCTCTTCTCTCTTTTCTTGTTCTTTCCTTCTAATTTCGTGCTCCTCCTTCCTTAAATGCAAGCCTACTTGTCTTATTTACAACTTTGCCATTAATGAGTGAAAAAAGTCCAATTTACCCTTACATGTAAGCCTTGTAACTTATATGGCTTAGTGTTCTTCCCAAAATGTCCTCATACATAAACACTCTTGCTATTTAATTCAGCCAAACCATATCTTAAAATTCAACTAACATTAACACAATAATTAACTCCAAATAAAATAATTAATCTTGAAAAACTTCAAAATTATTTCAAATCATGCTTAACTCCTTCCAAAAATTAAGACCTTATTCTAATCATGCAATTGAAGGAATTTGGTAACACTTCCTCATAAAAATGTTCTTCATTGTCTCACTTTTCTAATGACATCAAAATCATTCAATTTGGTTCCAAGTCTAAAATTTATACACCAACCATTTTCGGACTGTTCATATCTGAAAATAATACTCTATGCTCAACTTCCATATAAAAATTGATATTCTTAGAGACCAAACCAAAACCCAATTTCATCAGACAATTTGTAGTGTTATCTCTCTAGTTTAATCCAAATCAAGAATCATCTCATTTGGATAACTAGAACAAAAGTTATGGCTAGAACACCGAATCATACTCAATGAACATATACATTTTCCAGCTTTTAACTTCCAACGTATCACATATAACCCATCTTGTGTCTAAACCATCTTTTCTATTTCATTTCAAGTTCAAGAATTTTCTATTTTTTCTACACATGAATAATCGCCAACAATCTCTCATTTAATATAAAGGTTCGGGGTCCAACACCAGAACTGCCTGATGACCGTCTTCTGGCCAAATGAAGGCCTCCTCAAAGATACTTTTATTACGTCATTTTCAAAGGAACCAGCAGGCTACCCCGTAAATGGTAGTCCATTAAACTTGTCGAACTTGGTCCTGCTTGTTCAGATTACAAGTCACCCACCATTCCAAATCATGAAGAAAGAAGTTGGGTCCACAAATGCAGGTTGGAATTTACACCAGAAAGCTTTACCTTGTCGGCAATCGCGAAAGGTGTGCAACGTAGATTCTTCATGGCCACAAGAAGGGCACTTGTTGTCAAGCGTGAGATGACAGGCTACCCACTGTTGGTTTAGTCAAAAGATTTTGCTTGAACAATAACCAAAGGAAAGCCCTTATCCACTAAGGGCCAGCCCATTTCCAGATAGCAGCCCACGACCTTCCAGTTGCAACAGTGGTGGTACCCTCGATTAAGGCGTAAGCAGAAGGGGTAGAGAACTTCCCGTTCTAGGTAGGACCCTCAGTAATAGTATCCATTGTGGTGCTGGACGTAGCTAACTAGATCGCTGCTATATCCATACATAGAGATGAGGGGAGATACTATTGAAACAGAGGCCATTGCCAAGAGCCTCCCCCATTCATGAAATCGACCACTGTGGCGTACAGAATCATCTCCGAAATAGAGGAGGTGACCACAGAAATTAAGGGTCCCCAATCAGGCACCCAGGGGTCCAACCAAAATAAGGTGTTCCTCCCATTTCCCAACTTCCACCGTAGTCCTTGAGGGACAAAGTGCCAGATAGTGGATAGACCCCTCCACGTAGTGGAAGCCCTTGATCTCTTAAGAGTGAGGGGGATATCATCCTGGTCTATACAATACTTAGCCCGTAAGACTTTGACCCATAAGGAGGTGGGTTTAATAATCAAATCCCAGCCAAGTTTGGTTAAAAACGCATCATTAGACGTGCAAAGACATTTTAAGCCGAGACCCCCTTCTGGTTTGGGTTTACAAACTTCCTCCCACTTGACCAGATGCATTGGTCAGTGATCACCGGTATTATCCTAGACAAACACTCACATGATACGTTCCAACTCGTCACAGAGTTGCCTCGGGAGTTTGACCGTCTGCATGGTGAAAATAAGGAGCGTCGAGATGACAGATTGAGCAAGTGTGACTCGCCCTGCTAACGACAAAGTCTGGGCCTTCCATCTAGAGAGTTTCTTTTGTGCTATTTCTACTATATACTGGTAGGTTCGCTTCGTGGTTCGCTCATGGATAAGCAAAACGCCTAAGTACTCCCAAAGTTATTTGGACGGGTGATGTTTAAAAATTGATTGAGTCGACATGCATCCTCATAAGAAACATTTTTGGAAAAGAAAATCTTGGTTTTGGCAGCATTTACCTTTTGGCTTGAGGCGGAACAAAATACTGCCAGAGTATTAGTGATAAGCTGAACCTAGGAGTCTGTAGCTTCAACAATCAGGACCAGATCATCGGCGAAGAACAAATGAGAGATGGAAGGCCCTGTAGGACCCATCTTGATCGGTTTCCAAGTACCTTGGCCCACCTCTGTCGAAATGAGATGACACCTAATAGTTTCATGCACAGACAAAAAGGTAAGGAGAGAGTGGGTCTCCTTGGCGAATCCCTCGTGAGGGCCTGAAGGGGGGAGTCTTAGAGCCTTGCCAATCGACTTGCACAGTGACCGTCGTTATGCACTTCATAATAAGATTGATAAGATGAGCTGGGAGATCGATGTCTAACAGAGTATTGTGAATAAACTCCCAGTGGAGTCTGTCATAAGCTTTCTCCAAGTTTACCTTGAATGCTAAAAAGTTAGTCTTCCCCTATTTCTTACGCATCGTGTGGATGACCTCCTGGGTTATAATGATATTTTTTGTAATTTGTCGACCAGGAATGAAACTACATTGGGTGTCGGCCACTAGATGCTCCATCTAGGGTTTCAGACGGGTAACAAGAATTTTGGAGATTTTCTTATATAGAACGGTGTATAGACTAATAGGCCAGAAATGAGCCATACAAATCGGGGAAGGGATTTTAGGGATTAAAACCAACACCGTTTGATTTATGTCCTCTTCCCATCGACCAGAACTAAAAACCTCCTGGATGTAATCCACTACTTGGGGCCCAACGTTCCTCCATTGTTTTTGAAAAAAGAGGGCATTAAAGCCATCAATCCCCGGAGCCTTATGAGGATTCATGAAAAAGACTACGTTTTTGACTTCGAGCTCATGAAGGAGAAGGCAAAGGTCCTGAAAGCCCTCTTCAGAGATCAGCGAAAATTAGCCCGTAAGAGGGAAGTTGAGGGGTTCTTGGCGTCATTTGAATAAAGATTAGAATAGAAAGTTCGGGCTAGTATTCCCAGTCAGACAGGGTCTGATATTTGAGTGTCATCCGAGTCAAGGAGATGCTCAATCTTTAGTTTCTGGCATTTCGTAAAGGTCACCATGTGATAGTACTTTGTGTTACGATCTCCTTTCGATATCCAGTCATAGTGGGCCTGCTGATGCCAGAATATTTCTTCCTCACACAGGACTTAAGTCAGATCTGCACTCAGTTTATCTTCCAAGACAATCATAGAATCCAAATTGTCAAGGATAATTGTTCTTTGGATGCCCTCCAACCTTGCAAGCAGGCAACGCTTGCGGTGGAAAATATTACCGAATTTGGTTTGATTCGATCGCGAAAGTTGAATAGAGAACTTGGCTAAGGCATGGCTCATCATGCCTTCTGCAGCTAACCAGTATCATTCTACCACTTCAGCAAACCCCGGATGAGTGAGCCAGGCATTTTGGAAGCAGAAGTCAGGAGAACCATTAGATTTGGTAATTTGACATTTTAAAAGAATAAGCAGAGGACGGTGATTAGACCCCAGAAAAGGAAGATGTTGATTAATCGTCTGTGGAAATTCTTGAATCCAAGCTGAGGAACCAAAAACTCTGTCCAACTGAGCTTGAATCCTTCCTCAACGCCATGTGAATTTAGAGCCCACATAACCCAAATCGTGAAGCCCATACTCCTGGACCCAATCTCGAAAAGGCTGGTTGACCACTCTCGCTGACCGGGATCCTCCATGCTTGTTCGAGTGGGCCAACTTAGCATTAAAATCCCTGCCTACTAGCCAAGGGCAATGAGTATGGCTTCCGACCCAACGAAGAAAAGGCCAAAGGAAGGATTGAGTAGCGACTTACAGGCTCGCATAAAATGTTGTGAAGTCAAATATTCCAGAGTCACACTTGATAGTGGTATGGATAAATTGACGATGGGCTAACACCACAGAAATGTCAAGCCCATCCTTCCATAAAATCCAGATCCTTCTCGAGAAGCCTACGACTTCGACTCGAAACGAGTAATCGAAGCCGAGAGACTAGACAACCGCACTGGCCTTATTGCCACTTATGCGAGTTTCGAGTAAAACTAGGATACTAGGCTTATAAGTATGCAAGTAATTTCTAAGGATAGCAAGGAATCAGAACCCCTCGACCCCTTGACAATTCCAAATAAGCATCAACATAAAAAAGGAAGTCAGAAAAACTAAACTCCTACTGAGGTCGAGTCCGTACCTCCAGCAAGATCCACCATAATAGTATCAACCAAATCTGTCAAAACCAATTTCACGTTAGGGCGACTCTCAATGTGGTCCTCCCGTGTGCTAGGCCCATTTACTGGACTATTAATTGAGGGTTCATTATAGGGGTTGGTGTTATCCTCTCGCATAAGAACCACCGGCAGAGTTTCAATGCCTTCCATTTGTTTGAGACTACCATTATCGCCCTGGGCTTGCTCCTCGAGAATCTGCCCATCACAGATCATTTCGTTATGGGAGGAGAGCTCAATGGCTATATGGTTATCCTGGGGGGAGGGTTAGATTTGGATTTGTGGGCCTTGAGGATGGGTCTGTAGCCCAGGAGCCCACTGTGACCTGGTTCGGGAACTTTCTCCAGGGGACTTTTGGGTCGGGGTAGCTTGTGGATTTTTGGAGGCCTTTTTAGCACTTGATTTGGGCCCAATGGAAGTAAAAACCAGGCCCATATGCACAGCCTTGCCTTTTCCTATAATAGCATGAGTATTAGTTGTCTGACTAAAAAGGTGAACTACGATGTGGGACCCCAGCACTTGCTTCCTCATGGACGTTGCCCTCCTTCTCTGCCAACACAGTAAACCTCGAGCCCCCCATGCATGTCCCTTCCTTGTCTTGTCCATTCAGTGGTGTCCGTTGCGAAGGCTTCCTTGGACCATATTTGGGCACTTGCATATATGCCCCATAGCCACGGTCGTTACCAATCGCTGCCTTCCCGTTATCAACTGCAGCTCTGGTCATCGTCTCCAACACAACACTGTTCATCATCTCCACATGACTGGAACCAACTGCTGGACTGGGAAAGACCGAAGTGGTGGGAGGACGTTGCAGGCAAACGTCCTCTGCATGCCCAACCTTCCCACACTCGAAACATAATTGAGGTAGGCTCTCATAAGCAATGTGGATACTTCACCATCCAGCTCGACGCTATGGCGCAGTGGTTCCTTCAAGTCGACATCCATCGCTAACCTAGAAAATTTGCCGCGATTTTGTTGGAGGGTGGCTTCATCAATGCGGACTGTTGTCCCTACGAGGTCTCTAAGTGTGGTGATAATTTGCGGATGGTAGCGTACGATGGGGAGATTTGGTATTCTGATCTAGATCACTGCCCTAGTCACCAAGCTTTGCGAAGGTCTGAAGGATGGGAGCCACCTCTGCACCGAGAGGACTTGGCTGAAAATGACCCAGGGCCCTTGCATTAGAGCTTTGAGATAATCATCGTCCTCCTTGAATATGAAAAGGAAAAATTCTTACTCAAGGTCCACAATCTTCATCGAACCCCGGGGATGCCATAGGGATGCCAAACAGGAGCAGAGTAGGCGGTAACCAATCCTACGACCAAGCAACTTAACGATAACAATGTTCGTCCATTGTAGGTCTAATTTATTGTGTAAGTTACTGGAGAGAGTGATGCCTCCTCTGATCTCCCCAGAAGGTTGGATATTGTCATCTTCAATGGCGATGACTTCATCTGTAGCACCCCACTCCCGCAAGACCCGAACCCGAGATCGATGGTGATATCCGAGTCCGTGCCTCGCGAGGGTGGCGTGCTAATGCACTCAATCATTCAAAAATCAGTATAAATTTTTTTTTGAAATCACAAGCACACACTTATGCGGAAGCCAATCATCACATACAGTCAATAATAATTTTAATGGCCACTTGAGGCCTTTCACAAATACAAAGCACTTAAGTCAGTTTGACTTTACAATTGACATAATCATTTGTACAAAAGTTCATAATAC
>JAOSBK010000843.1:0-13834 GCA_027568895.1 Erythroxylum shatona
TGAAATAGAGGTAAAGGAAGATGGATTGATGGTGGTAGGAAACAGACTATGTATTCCTGATATGCAAGAGTTGAAAGGCGAGATTCTTGATAAGGCACACAATGCGCCTTATACAATGCACCCAAGAAGTACAAGAATATATAGAGATTTGAAGGAGCATTTATGGTAGAAAGGAATGAAGAAAGAAGTTACAGAATATGCTAAAATATGTTTAGTGTGCCAACAAGTCAAGGCTGAACATCAGGCACCTTCAGGCAAGTTTAAACCTTTGTCGATCCCCAAATGGAAATGGGAGAAGATTACAATGGATTTCTTGATGGGGTTGCCGAAGACTAGTAGGAAGCATGATGCAATATGGGTGATTGTTGATAGGTTGACTAAGTCAGCACATTTCTTGCCAATTAGACAGATAGGTTCTTTGAATGTGTTGGCCAAGAAATACATAGATGAGATAATCCCAGGTTCACCTCTAGGTTTTGGGATCCCAGGTTCACCTCCAGGTTTTGGGAAAGCTTACAGGAGGCTTTGGGATCTAAATTGCACTTTAGTATAGCTTTCTATCCACAGATTGATGGACAATCAGAGAGGACAATTCAGACATTGGAGGCAATATTGAGGGCTTGTGTTATGGATTTTAAAGGCTCATGGGATGATCATTTGCCTTTAATCAAATTTGCTTACAACAATTTCTATCACTCGGGAATTCAGATGGCACCTTATGAAGCTTTGTATGATAGGAGATGTAGAACTCCTATTTGTTGGGATGAAGAAGGTAAAAGGAGGTTTTTAGGGCCTAAGTTGGTGCAAGATACTGTTGAAAAGATTAAATTGGTGAAACAAAGACTTAAAGCAGCTCAAGATAGGATGAAGAGCTACACGGATGCAAATAAAAAAGAGATGGAATTTGAAGTTGGAGACAAAGTGTTTCTTAGAGCTTCTCCATGGAAAGAGGTTTTGAGATTTGGTAAGAAGAGCAAGTTTAGTCCGACGTATATAGGCCCTTATGAGGTCATTGAGAAGATTGGGCCTTTAGCCTATAAGTTAGCTTTGCCTTCGGAATTATCTAAGATTCACGATATTTTCCACGTGTCGATGTTGAGGAAGTATCGATCAGATCCTTCACACATAGTTCAACCTTCAGAGGTCTAATTAAGGGAGGATTTGACATATGAGAAGCAACCAGTGGAGATTTTAGATTCGAAGGAAAAGGTCTTGAGAAATAAGGTTGTAAAGCTGGTTAAAGTCTTATGGAGGAACCATTTGATAGGGGAGGCAATATGGGAGCCTCTGGAAGTAATGAGAGAGAAGTATCCACACCTCTTCAATGACTCAGGTAAGAATTTTGAGGACGAAATTCTTTTAGGGGGAGAGTTGTTGGATCCTGATCTTTTTCTAAATTACTTATAATTTTTCTTAATTATTTATTTATGTTTGTTTGCTGGTTTAATTATTTATTTTTAGAATTGGGTTATTAATTTAGTAGGCATGAATAAAGATTGGAAATTAGTTGGAAAGATTGGAACTTAGTAAGAATTAATGTAGTATTAAGTAGATTAAAGGAGTAGAGCCATAAAAGATAAAAGAAGGGCAAAATTAGGAGAACAAGACTAAGGAGGGGCATAATTGGAAGGAAAAGAGCAAAAAAATTGAAGAAGAGAGGGAGGTTGTCGTGGAAGCTAAGAGAAGAGAGAAGAAAAATGTGAAAGAAGAAGAAGAAGAGAAGAAAAATAAAAAAAGCTAGAGAAAGAAAGGAAAAATCGTGGGAAGAAGAGGAAATCAAGCTTCTTAAGGTGAGTTTAACATCTTCTTGTTTTAGTAAAGAAATGGGCTATTGTGTTGAGAATGAAGAAGTTTTAGAGAGAGAAAGGGGTTTTGGAGGAAGAAGATGATTGAAAGACCTATTTGATTTCTAAGGTTTCTAAGCTAGGTTTTGGATTTTTCTAACTTAGATAGACCATGGTTAAGTTAATGCTAAACCCAATTTAGCAATTATTTCATTTGTTGTGATGTTGAAGTTTTAGGGGTTTTATTGGAATTGAATGGAAAATTTTTGGTTTATTTAGGAAATCAAGGGAACCCAATCTAAGAGTAAGAGGAAGGACAAGCTTGACTTGGATTTTGCAAGCTATTTAGGTAGGTAATTTATTTATAGTTATTGTGTAATGAGTAAAATGCCTTGTGTGTGTATTGTGTGCTAAAATGACTTACTTTGAAATGTTGTGGTGTGAAAATTTGCACTATGAGGTATGACATTCGATAAAATTTAATCGTGAGTATGATTATGTTATGCCTTATATCATGGTATTTTGATTAAATGGAAAGAAGAAAAGTATGAGAATGTGAACTTTTGATTGAATTGAGCATGAGATTTGATTGTGTTTAGGTGAGAGTGGAACCATTCTGTTCGTCACGTGCACATTGACAAAAGCCTTCTCCCGGCTGCCTGCTTGTGGAATATGAGCTCCGAAAATGAGCTCCAAAAATGGACTCATTCTGTTCATGGTGCAAACTTCAGTTTCTCCATTCTGTTTCTATAGAACCCTCGAGCCATTTTTTTGTGCATTTGTATTTTGATGTGTTAAGTTATGATGAAGTTGAGTATTATGATTTGATGTTAAATTACATCCAATATGTTTTATGTGATGAGGTATTAAACTATGAGTTATGAATCTTGAACTTAAATTGTTGGATCAAGAAAAAATGAGTATGCTTATATGAATAGATGCATATATGTTTGATTGTGTGGCTTATCTCCAATGGCTATAAATATATTAGCCACTGAGTTGTATAGTTCAATCCAATATTTTTCCTACTCCTCAGGTGCAGATCGAGAAGATCAGTGATCCTTGCAAAGCATTTGGACAAATTCCAAGATAGTTAGCTTTTGTACTAAGTTAGTGGCTAGACTTTTGGATAGCTTTATAAGCATATTGAACATTGAGCATACAACGTATTTTTGTATCTTATGATAAGACTTTGATGTAATGTTGTTATGTAATTAAAACTATGTATGAAAGCTACGTATGAACTTCATTTCGATTTAGAAATGAATTGAGGACTGAAGAAGTTTCCTTTGTGTACGTGCTTATTTTTTCTTGCAGTTGTACATTTCATATTTCAAGTTTCCACAGGGGTAAAAAATTGTATACTGACTTCACAGGAAAACTGAGTTAATCTAGGCTATATTAAACAAAGTAGTCTTCTTGGAAGTTGTATTTTATCCTCTTAGCTTTCCAATGGTATAAAATATGTAAATTTTGGATATCAGAGGTGAGAGATATAAGTATTATAAGTGGTGATGCTGCATGGGATGTATACCCAGGAATAACTATGGTAAATAAGGTAAATTAGTGGTTTTGATAATTCAAATGAGTAAGGATTAGAGGATTTAATGGAACAAAGTTCATGTTTGAATGGATATGAAGTGGTATTGCACTAGAAGAAGTGAATTTGGGAAGATTATGAGTGAAAGTAATGTTAGAATGGATGTAGAAGCTTTGGAGGGGCTTGGGAATCCCTATGTCCTTTTAATAGACATTAGGTCCGGTAAACGGACCTTCTCGGGTCTGTAAGGACTCCCAACCTCGCCAATGTCCATTTAACGGACATTAAATGGACCTTCTCGAGTCAAAAATGGCCCTTAACCCCATGAATATCCGTTTAACGGACATACACTGTACACTTGTGGAAATTTGCATTTTTGACCCTTTATATGGCAAAATCTCACTTTACATTTTTATAAAAGTTGTAGATCTAGAAGTCCTCTTTCAAACCATCTAATAATGACCTCAATCAGAGGCTTTTATGGAAAGTTATGCCAATTCTCCCAACAGAGGTGCAATATGATTGAGGATATAAACATACTTGATTCTTTTGGCCATGACTTCATCAACCGACCTACAAATGAATTGATTCCTAAAGAAATAGATTCCTAATGAATTTTTCTACCTCTCCATAAAAATTGGTAGCTTTTGGTGTTGATTTGAAGAATATTAATGGAAATAAAATGAGAGATCGGTTGGAAGAGCATAACCGGGTTATGAACATACTTTGGATTTTTAGGCATATCTTGAGCTATAAAGCTCTGAATGAGGTGGTTACTGTTTCAAAATAAACTAGAGACATAGAGCTATAATTGTTTTAAAGAAATCAAATTGTGATATTGGTGATTGGCTGGTGTGGGCATGTCACCCCTGTGAGATGACGGCTAGTAAGGGTTCTATAAAATAACCCTACAACGAAACCGCGTGCTCACACTTTATGACTCCGGAACGATTGTTGGGCTCCAAAAATGGGGCCCAATAAAGATATTCTCATTTGTTATAAGGTTTACCTCAATTTGATTGATTTTAGTCTTAATAGTAGGAATAGATCTTAATATACATCAAATGGATGTAAAGATTAGATTCTTAAATGAAGAACCAGATAAAGGAGTCTCTATGGTACAACCACAAGCTTCATTCAAAAGGGCTAAAAACATTATATGCTCAAATTGTTAAAGTCAATTTGTGGTCTAAAATAATCTCAACGAAGTGGTATATTACGTTAGTACGTAGTACCATAATCATGTCGTATGATTGGAAAATACCATTTAATATATGTTAAAATATCTAACAGTAAATGTATAATTTTATCATTTAATGTGGATGATATTTCTTAATATCTAACAACAAAAATAGTTTGTTAAGTGAACAAATAAATTGGCTATCAACCATGATTAAAATGAAGAATATGGCTAAGGCTTCATGTACCTTTGTAGTAATGATCACTAAGTATTATTCAAGTGAAATTTTCTTATTATTATAAACTGTGTGTATATCAGCATAATACTTAAACAGTTATATATGCAAGATAGTAAAGCATTTTGTGATGCAAATTGCTAAAGGTGAGTATCAAAACAATACGTAGTATCCACAAATGTCTTAGAAAGAATTTGAGAAAAAATTGATTCTGTTTCAAAGAAATTATTAGTCTTCTATACACCATGTTATGTGTGAACAAGTACAATGAAAGACAGTACTAGAGACTTCAAATATCAATATAAAATTAAACATGTAGATATTAAGTATAACTATGTCAAGGATATAGTAGCGCAAAGAAAAATGAATATATCTAGTGACTATATCAATGATGATAGTTTGGTTGTCAACGAATATTTGATGCAATAAATGTCAAATTGGGAAATAATCAAAATTTTTGGAATGAATTAAAATGAAAATTCATTTATAGAAATATGAGAATGCTTGATTTTGAATTAAAATTCTTGATGTTGAATTAAGTTTTTATTCTAGAATGAATGTTAAATGATTATATTGAACCTTTAGTTTTTGATACCAAAAGTATGTCAGACAAATATAAGATACTTCTCGTATAAGTGATCACCTTCATTACTTTTTAATAATGGAGATAGGACAAGTTTTAATTGACTTATCTAGGTTTTAAACTAGAACTTAAGGCTTAAAACACTAGTGTCGATGTAAGGTATATTAAAGAGTGTAAGAGGTTATTAATAATGACATAATCCAATTGTAAAAAAAAGACATAATCCAAAGAAATGATTCGTTTGCTGACTCTGTCTTAATATGCCAAATGTGAGTTTTGAAGGGTGAATTAAATAAATAAATAAGTGAACTTAAGTTAGGCATTACTGTATAATATTGGAGGAAAGATATACGCTATAATAAAAGAGAGTCAATATTGTAACATATGGATTATACTATATTTGCATTTTCAACTAATAAGGATAATATAAGTCATATTCTAATTTATATTGTATAAGTATCCTTATGAATCTCCAATTTAAAGTGTCATTTTTACTTGGGATCTAATTCTAAAGAATTAAATTCATGTTTGCTATCTTAGAATGTTATTACAAAATCATGAATGATTCAATATAATAGGACATTATAGAAAAGTGAGATAATTTAATTCAAGGGACTGAGAAACGACAAAGATCATTTCAATGCCAAGTTTGTATCATGATGGATCCGAAAGGGCTCACCTTTTATGTAGAATGATTATGAATTCAAAATATTTATATAATGAGAATGAGACAATGGTTGTTGCAATAAATGATCTAGGATATAACATAGTAAATTCACTTAAAGATCGTCATTAATCAAGAAGTCATATCTTCCTAATAGATATATGACAATATACTTTTGTCGTATGCCAGTCGCACGGGATATTAGACAGGTATGAGCAATGCAAAATCATTTTCTTTTTGGTCAATTAACTTTATTATGTGTGGATGGGAGATAATAGATAAGTATCAATAAAAAGTTAATAAAATGAAACATTATAATTGTAAAAGTCAAACTATTAGGAAATCATATATAAGATATGATTTTCCAAAAAGATATGTGTAGTGGATAAGAAAAAATTTAAAATCCCAAAAAATGTGTAGAAACAATATAATTTTGCAAGTTTTGAGATTATATAAGTCTCTTATTGAAGCAAAAATTAGTAAGTGATTTTTTTCTAATACAAGTATATTTTAATCCTATCACAAATGGAAATTTCTTACAAATGTAAGCCCCTTCCTTCAAGTTAGGGGAACAGAGTTCCTATTGAAGCTTGTGCGATAAGTTGTCCCCTATGATAGATGAGGAAGAAACAACGAAACAAATTCAAGAGGCACTGACTAATGGATGGTTGCATTAGAGAAATCTGTGGAAGCATTGAAAAAGAAAAATGACGATCAAAGATATGGAAAAAGATAAGATAAAACTCAAGATGAAAAAGATGAGGCATATAAAATAGGTGAAGACACAAAGGTGAAGGAAGATGAGAGAAACAATCAAGTGAAAGAAAAGAAAGGAAGAGAACAACAGGAGGAAGCCAAAGTTGTTGTTAAAATTGATAATAAAATAAAAAATAAGAGGAAAACAAATAAATGATGGAAGAAAAGGATGATAATTTTTCCAAGGAAGAAGAAGATGAAGAAGGAAAAATTGAGGAGAAAGTATTGAAAAAGCGTGGGGAAAGGAAAGTTGTTGAGGAGACAGTTGACAGAAAGGAAAAGATCAGAGAATAGAAGAAGGAATTAGAGCCAGGGATCCCTGCTAGTGAAAGGCTTGCCACATCTATAGACAGAGATGCTACATAATAATTCTATATTGAGAAAGCGTCCTATTTGCATTTCTTAGATTTTGGAAATAACTTCTCTACTAGTTAGAGGTAATTTCTACTAGTTAAGGGTAAGATTGCATATTACTATACTTCTCTAAACAGATTTTGGAAATAACTTCTCTACTAGTTAGAGGTAATCTCTACTAGTTAAGGGTAAGATTGCATATTACTATACTTCTCTAAACTCCACGTTTCAGCGAGATTTTTATTGAATGTTATTATTGTTGTTGTAGATTATGAATTCATAGGGTCATGGTTTTTGTCTCTTTATTCATAATTTAACTTGTAAAAATTGCAAGGCAAGGCACCCCTCTAAAAGACATGCCTAATGTTATGTGATTTCTTCCTTATCCTTAAGAAATATTTGCTTAGTTTGAAAGTGTTTGAGCTGATCTTGGTATTTTCTTAGAGTGGATACCAAAATTCTTGAAAACTTTGGTCCATTGTCGATGATCGCCAAACCTCTTTTTGACCATTTTAAGGTGGTACTGACAGTTTCAAATTATTCGTTGTGCAACATATGCTTGTCAGGATACTTTTATCTTTTATACAAGTTCAATTCTTTGCTTTTTGCAGGCAATTTAGATTACGAGCAATATATCCAGGTTCTCTGGTTTTGTATGGCACCAAAGTGAGGTAGAGTCACAGTTGTGAGTAATGTTTCCTCCACATACAGGCAATTATGTTAGACGGAGAATAGCATGGACCTTCGATGTTATCTAATACTGTCAGTGTCATCGATTGCTTTAGGAGAAGAATTGATCTCGCCAATCTTGATCATTGATTGCAGGAAAAGCAAAAGATCGAAGTGAAAGCAAAATTTGACAAGCGTAACAAAGAGAAGATGCTGGAATTTTGTGACGTTCTTATCATTTGACAAGGCTAATACAAAGAAGGTGGGCAGATTTGTTTCCAATGTATATCAGGTCACAGGTTTATGATGTTATAATGGTTAATTTGTGAGCAACATGGTTTTCTTCCTGATCTCTTTTTTATCCTGGATATTTGATGCATAGACACGTAGTAACTTTCTCCTGTTTCACTAGCTAATAAGCTATTCTGACGTTGCGAAAAATTCCAATTCATGGGTTCAGTGTCTAGATAAATATGTACATGTGGAAAGTTAATTATCCCAGTTTTTCATTTGAATGCCATGCAGCATGTAACACTCAACTTTTATTACAGTGCAATAGACTGCTTGTTTTAGCATTTTAAAGGCACATTATTGCTTTCTCTTTAATTTGTGTTAATGGGATTTATTTGTGAATACAAACAGAAATTGTAGGAAGACATTGTTGCTAAGCTGATCGACTTTTTGGTTGCCCCTCATGCTATTACCACTGTATTAACTGCAGAGAAAGAAAAGGTTTGTTAATCCATAGTCAACTGACATCTCATTGGGGGGTTTCTCTTTTTCAGAAAGACATGTGATTGGGTTTTGGATCATTTGCTGAATTATCAGGGAAGCAAAAGCAATAAATGCACAGGGTATCCAAAAGTTCAAAATGTTCAGTGATGGTATTTCTTTTTTATCAGCATCAGGACAATGATACGATTCAATTGCATGGAAAACTGACGTACATCTTTGTTGCATGGTCAGATGGTGACTGTGTTACTTACAAAATCACTGAGCACAGACAGTAGTTAATATCCACTGTTAATACCACCATTTTTTTTTCTGCTTCTTTTCTCTCTCTCCTATTACCCTTTTGGAGCGGAGAGCGAAAGGAAGTGAGATGAGAAAATGCACATTTACCTTGTTCTCTTTTGATTTAAGTTAATTATGTTTGCACTTCCTATTTTATTAATCATGTTCTTGTTAGTTTATGTCCTTTAGCCAATTAGTTTAATTGTAATTTAGTGGCAATTATTTAAAGACTTTTTTATTTTCTACATGTTTAGATATATTGATAAAGTCTATGTAATAATTATACATTACAAATGAAATTACGATGAGATTTATATTATATTTATGTATCATCCTTAAATTGTTTTTAGTCATTATTATATTAAGACTAAATATTAATAAAACAAGTGCACGCTATGTTTTTCTTTATGAAATAATGATCTTGTAAACTAAAGTATGGAGATGCTTAAATAATTGTGTGGATACTTATTAGAGAACAAGTTCACTAAATTGACCGATATGAAACATCCATTCGGAATATTATTTATATGTCTATAAAATCCTCATTGTAATAATAGTATAAGTGATCCTTTGACTTGAGGTTTACAAAGTTATCTTGTATATAGATTGCTATGTTTTTCATGATACTTATGACCTATTCTAATAGTAGGTCGTTCAATCAGTAATGTAACACCCCCTATACGAAACCTACAGCTATCCACACACATAGTAACCAAATTCCTGTACATGCATTTAAGGTATACAATTATATTTAATGCTATACATATACACATAACAAAATTCTCCAATCCTTAACATTATCATTTAACGGTAGTAATGCATCTTTATAGTTACATGGTAATCCAGAAGAAAACATGCAATTTCTATTTTTTTATTACATGTGCAATCATCAGTAATTAAAAATACATTTCAAAAGTACTTTTTCTTCTATTTGTTGGCCTTGGTCCCTACAGATGTTCCATGTACCTCACTCCTATGACTTGGACCTACACGGATTGACACTTATGCTAAACTTGAAAGCTTAATAGGGAAAACATTTAGCTTGGATGACCACTGACAACAGCCATCTGCCAGTCACACACATTCAAAAATATCACATCTCATATACCATAAATTCACATTCATGAACCAAATATTGATATTCAATGCTCATATAAACAATGATGACATATTTAAGCAAAGGACATAATGCAAATATACTTCAATATATTATCCATATATCGAAAATGCACATTTATAAGCCAAATATTAATATTCAACACTCATCAATACAAATTATCAATATAAATGCACATCATTACAATTCATCATTACAATCAATACAAGGGCTTATCCATACCAATTATCCATGTTGCCATGCTGTATTTCTTATTTATGAATGTTAAGTTTCCTCTCTGTGGGTGTGGATAATAGGTGTCGTGGATACCCGAAGGTATCGAACTATGGACACCAGTGGTGTCCAACTGTAGCAGCTGTACTGTAACCCTATAGGCATGCTTATCTATCCACAACCAAGACAATAGAGCAGACACTATAACATTTCCTTTAACCATTGGCAAATTTCACAATTCATATATTAACAAATCATTTGATATACATTTCAAGTCATAAAATCTATATTTGCATTCATACATGCAATTTATGGCTTACCACCATTAGAAGGGTATCAAAATCATACTTGTATAATCGTACTTGTATAATCATACTAAACATATATGAGTAATGAGTATGCACACAAATCATTTATGTACATTTAAATTTTCTTTGGAATGCATTATACTTAATCTTATATTCCAATGTTTAGTCTCCCAATTCATATATGGTAAGTTTTTATTTCATTTATTTCTAAGTGTTTGAAAATTTTCATACATATTCATAAAGGTTCAGATAAGATGCGGTAGAAATCGGAAACAAAAACAATGCCACAGTCGTAACAGACACTCTCTCCATTCATACCACTACTTGTTCCTTAATATGCATATAGAAAAAGTTAGAACTAGGTTTAGAGGTCTTCTAGACACTTTTTACTCTTTTTTTTATACTTTTTATAGCACCAACAATCAAACTATTTAGACTTTTAAATCATGAGATATAGACAAAATATCACAAACTACTCCAAAATAGAAGCAGCATCAAGTCACCTTTTTTGATCTCAATTTCCAAGGTCATAGAGCTAGAATTAAGCTAGAGTTCCTCTATGTCTTAGGTTTTGTATACAATTAAAATCACACAATTTGTAGGTTTGTAGTCTGCGTTATGACTCAAAAAATGTGAGTGACTCAACAAACCCTAAATATACTTCCACTACACAACACTCTCTTGTCATATTCAACCAATTCTATGCAAGATAACACCAAAATAACACCAAAGCATCATCCAGCACCATTCCAAATCCAAAATAATCTTTGTATCCACTCAAACATACACACAAAAAGAAATCAGACTAAATGTAGTCCCAAACTTTAAAATTAGCAAAGTAGTTCTTCTAATGCTTTTCCTTCCCTTTCTCTTTGACTTTGCTTGAATCGCTAAGTGAAAAATGATGGGATGAAGAAGGTAAAATGGAGAGGAGAAAAATCTTAAGTTAAGCGCTCAAAGTGCATTCATCTCCCCTCATCATATGCCTTTTCATGAATTTTCTAGTCTTAGATATTTCAATCCCGTTGGATCATATGTCACATTCTTATTGGACTATGTGTTACAATCCCATTGGACCACGTGTTACAATTATGTTGGATCATATGTTAAAATTATATTGGACCATGTGTTACAATTCTATTATACTATGTGTTACAATTCTATTAGACACACATGCTTTAATCTTATTGGTCCATGAGTTAACTTTAGGAATATTGCATATTGGTCCTTCTTCTTCCTTTAATTCCCACATTAGCTTATAATATTATCAATTTATTTCATTCCTCTATGTCTTAAGTTTCTAATGGAATAAAATTATGCAATTTGGTTAATTATATTGGGAGTTATACCCTAAAAACTACAAGTTGTTCGAAAACAAGCACAATAGCCAGAACTAAACTTTAAAATAGAATTAAAAAATCTTAAAGGTAGAATCAAATTTCAGTTCCTTCATAAAAGTTTTATATCTATCTCTCTATTTTAATCTTCAATTGAAATTATCCAATTTGAAGGTCTTTAGGCCAAGATATGGCTAAATTACAGAAGTTTTTTTAGTGATACCTATCCATTCAGCGAGGTACATATCCCAAATCAACTAACTTTGGTCTTATCATGCAAGAGTAACACAAAAATACATCTAATTTACCAAAAACATACCATTTGCTTAGGGAATACTTATTTTGTCAACTCCCCCTCACGTCACATTCATAAATCTAAAAAAACATATCAAAAATTTTCATACATATTTCACGTCTAAGTATGTATGTCCATGTTGAAGCGAACAAATTATTCATTTACCCTTGTCTTTTACATTAAGTACCATAATATCTCTTATTGTACTTTTATGTACTTAGTTCATTATTGTCACTTCTTAATACACCCTAGACATCCTATAATACTTCCAGGGTATATATGTTAGGGCGTTTCAGGTAGTCATTAGATGTAGCATGAACTATATAAAGGTAATTAAGCGATCAAGATTTGATTCATCACCGTAAAGTAATTAGAAAGAATGTTTTGCTATTCTCGATTAGTATTTATTCGAAAATTCCTTAACTAAGGTGAAATGAAATTTTGTGAATAGTTTACAAATGTTATTAATTAAATCAATAGTTGATGGCATATAACTAATATGATTGAACTCAAAATAGAGTAGACATTAATTTCATACTCTATGTCTAATTGGGACATTGTATGATGAAATGATTGAATTATATGAAAAAATCATACACTGAAAAGTTAGTCAAAACTATTTTGACATTTCTAAATATTTTGGTGGTCATGATGTATTGCTAGAAATCAATCTTAATCTATGATTACAAATTATTTCATTCGAGAATTAAAGATAAATTAAAAGAAGTTTTAATTATCTAATTTTACTTATGAATTGTAATTATAATTTATAATCATTGCAAATATATTTGGGAACCTAATGAGTCTTACACAATGTTATGAATACCATACTGGCCTTGATATTGAATTGGGATTTGGTACAGTACTTTACCGGTACCAATCATACTAGGTACCATTTTGAATAATTTTTTTAAATTATGAAATAGTTCTTGAATTTTTTAAAAAATTGCAAAATAGTGCATTAGTATATTGTAACGTCCTGATACCCATGTTAAGGCTAGAACAGTAATTTATGAGAAAATATAGTGAAATTAGGAAAATGCATGTCATGCATAAATTAATTGTGACATACACATTTATTTTGTACATTCATATGATTGTACATGCGTTCATTGGCATTTCCGGGTAAATTTGATTTATAAGTGGAAATTGTGGATTAAATTGGAGTGTATTAATTGTGATTTGGCAATTTTAGTATATTTTGGATATTTTGAAATTTTTGGTGAATTATTTGAGCTGAAAATTTATTTGATGAAAATAGTTATTATTTCAGAATTTTTAGCGAATTATGGATAAATTATTTTGAAAATTAAATTTGGTGTGTATTAGAATTTATTCCGCATTTTTTGAGACATTTCGGATATTTTGGAAATTTATAAAAAAAATGGGGTATTTTAGGCTAGGAAAAATATTGAAATAAGGGATAAATAGAAGTGTGACGATTTTATTAGAAATTAATTGACAAATGGACAAATTATGGAGTGACAAATGGATAAAAATCATATGTGACATGTGGACCTATAGCTATGGGACAAATGGTAGCTTATCTAGTGGACAAATGGAAGACATGCATTGGAGACATGTGTTAAAGCACTAATGAAACACATAGGCAAAAAAAAAGAAAAAGAAAAGGTTTTTACAACTGTTTTGCTTGGTTTCACCGAAACCATCTACTTTCATTTTCCTTCCTATTTGCTCTCCCCATTTCTGAAATTTTGCTGAAGTAAAAACAAGTAAGTTACATTGATGTTTTAATGTTTTAATGTTTTAATAGATGCATGTATG
>JAOSBK010000920.1:0-13829 GCA_027568895.1 Erythroxylum shatona
TCAAGCAACTTCCTAGGATATAGCATTCTTAACTCCATTACATCAAATTTCAAGCAACCACTACTCATATCAATCAATAAATGACTCAACCAGATCTCCAAGCTTAAAGCAACATCACACAAAGGCATAACAGTTTCCTCATAAGACAAAGACCGCATCCTTTGTTCAATTCCACGATAGAACATGTTTTGTTGCAGTTTATGAGAAAATTTTGTTTCCCTAAAAAACAACCTCTAAATGAACTCAAATTTCACGGAGAGGCTTACAGCACATCAATGTATAACCCTGTAAAATATCTTCCAAAATTTCCAAAGGGAACCCACTCAAATTGACATAAACAGTTTGACAAAGTAGGGGAAAACTGGACAGAATTGAAAATTTTGTTTCTTATAGGAAACGACCTTGGATTGACTTCAAAATTTTCAGAAATTTTTAAAAGACATCCAACTAAAATTCTGAAATGTTTCAAAGAGAAATTCCATGTCTAACCCATTCAAATGAATCAAAATAGTTCACTTCTCACAAACTGGACAGAACACAACACAAGAAAACTGGGCAGATTTGAGAAATTAATTTCTCCAATCAAATGACATCAGAATGACTTGAAATTTGTGTCACAACTAGTTCAAGATATGTAATACCACCCAGGAAAACAGCTACAAAAAATTTGAACTGAAGCTATAGGAACCAATCAAATCAGATGAACTCATGAATTTTAAATGAAAGTTGAAACTTTAAGAGAACACCTTCAATCCCAACATCCTAAGTCATCATATCCATGGCTTTGACACCAAAAATGAAGGTGGAATGGCCAGAAAGTGATTGGAATAGGGTCTATTGGTTATTGGAAAAGTTTTGTGCAATTTGGTTTTATCAGGTAAAACTAGATCAGGGAATTTGAAGGAATTTCTGGGTTAATTGGCTAGGAATTTGGTTGCCAGGTAATAAGTAAAGTTGTAGAAATTTTTTGAACTACAATTTTGAATCAAGAATCAGGTCAAACGGATAAGGAATGGTCAAGTTAGGTTGGTTTTTCTGAATACATGTCTGGCTGAGCGGTTGATTGGCGATGGTTGGGAAAACTAGAAATTTTGAGATGGCTGGAGTTAGAATTGGGTAAAATGGTTAACAGGTGAATTGTAGGTTTGGATGTTTAAAACAAATTTTTTTGAAAGTTTTTTAGTTTGGAGAACAGGTGAAAGGATAAAAAGGGTTTCGTGATTGAAACTTGGACTGGACGATATAATGAGAATGGTTGAGAAAATGGATGTTTTTGATCGGGATAGGATTCAAATCAAATAAATTATCCTTTTGGATATTTTTATGTCAAGAAGTGAACAACTATATAGCTTTGGAATCACCTAAATCAGACAGTCACACAAAAAGTTATGAATTTTTTCGTATGATTGGTCAGACAGAATTCTAACGATCAAAATGAACGGAACAATGAACAAAGTTGAATGTTTTTGGAAAACAAACAAACCCAATGATTATTCTTTGTAGAAACAATTAAAACCCTTTAGTTTTTGGAAACTAATAAAGCACTATGATATGTTTTAGGAAAACATTCAAACCCTTAAGAATTGCAAAGCAAATTCTCTCAATTTTTATTCATCATAATCTACCTTACAAATATAGAAGGCTAGTTGTTTAAATAGGAAAGTTTTAGACTAGGATAACCATAATTTGGTTTCTCCAGCCCTTTTGGCTTCCCTCCAGCAACTAATGTACTATAAGTACAATTTTCCATGAAACTACCATAAGTTGTTGAAATTAAAAGGAAACTGAAATAGAAATAAACAAGGAAGCTAATGAGCTTTAAAAGCTGTTATTCATCACATAACAAAAGAAAATTTTATCAAGCACTTGTGTTAAACTTCCAAAACACCTTGCGCTCTATCTTGGGCTTCAACATGTCAATTTAAGGGCTGGTCAATGGTTCTACATTGATCAAGGCTTATAATGCTTGTGAGTTGACTTAGGCTTCAGAAATACAAGCTTTGCAAAGGCCAAAAGGCTGAAGCAAAACTGATAGCTTCATTATGGACTTGGATGGGCTCCTTCATGGTAGAAATTGTTGGGCTTGATGATCCTCCATCACAAACTCTACTATTTCCTTCTTCATTCCTCTCCATTAATAGTGTTCTTTAAGAGTGTGTTACATTTTCGTGCTACCCAAATGTATAGCATAAGCTAAGGAGTCTAAGATCTCTTTCTTTAAGTCTTCGATATCCAGTACATATAATCATTCCCCCCTCATCACTGTACCATCTTCCTTGATTATAAGATCTATTCTCTGCCTAGTCTCAACTTCTGTCCTTAACTTCATCAACTGTAGATCTTTTTTCTTTCCCTTTCTAGTTTGATCCACCAAAGTGGGACAAACATGAAAGGTAGCAATTAATGCCTCTGAGTTAACCATATCTAATCTCACTCCTAAAGACCTTAGTTCCACTTGGAGTGGAAGATATATTGTCTTCAATTGTGCTATCGAACTAATAGTTCTCCTACTTAAGGCATCAACCACTACATTAGGTTTTCCAGAGTGGTACTCTATAATACAATCATAATCTTTTATTAACTCCAACCATCTCCTTTGCCTTATATTTACTTCCTTCTAAGTGAACAAATATTTCAAACTCTTGTGATCTGTGAAAATCCTACTGGGAACATCATACAAGTAATGCCTCAAAATTCTCAGGGCAAAAACTACTACTACTAACTCTTCATCATGGGTGGGGTAGTTCTGCTTATGCTTCTTTAGTTACGTGGAAGCATAGGTTACAAACTTATCATTCTATATAAGAACACACCCTAACCACTGTCTTAAGGCATCATTATATATTACAAATCCATCAGTCCCTATCGGTAATGTGAGTACAATATTTTTCTTTAGCCTTTCTTTTAATTAATCTAAACTTCAATAATAGGCATCTACCCACTCAAAATTCTCCTCTTTTTGCATTAACTTGGTCAATGGGGTCGTTATTTTGGAAAATCCTTCAACGAATTTCCTATAATAGTTTGCCAATCCAAGGAAGTTCCTAACTTTCGTCACAGTGGTGAGAGGCCTCTAATTAGTAACAACTTCAATCTTTTGGGGATCCACACTAAGTCCTTTAGTTGAATGACATGACCTAAGAAAGCATCCTTGTCTAGTCAAAATTGGCACTTACTGAACTTAGCATATAACTGGTGCTCTCGTAGGGCCTGTAATACTACTTGAAGGTGTTCTGCATGCTATTCATGACTACCTAAGTACACCAATATGTCATTTATAAAATGATCTCAAACTTATCTAGGTACTCTCGAAACACCCTATTCATCAAATCTATAAAGTAGCTGGAGAATTCATTAATCCAAAGGGCATAACTAAGAATTCATAATGCCTATACCTAGTGCTAAAGGAAGTTTTTTTAAATATCCTCTCCATGAACTTTCAATTGATAATAACCTGATTTGATATCAAACTTCAAATAGGCCTTGGATCCTTGTAGCTGATTAAATAAATCATCAACCCTCAAGAGCTAATATTGGTTACTAACTGTCAATTTGTTCAGTTGTTTGTAGTATATGCACAGCCTTAAACTCCCACCCTTCTTTTTTAACAAATAAGACTGGAGCCTTCATAGTGAAGTGTTGGGTCACACAAAACCCTTATATAACAATTCTTCTATTTGTACTTTCAACTCCTTTAGCTTCGTTAGGGCCATTTTGTATGGAGTAACTAAAATCAGTTGGGTTTTTGGAGAAAAATCTATCTCAAATTCTATTACCTTATCTTAGGGTAATCCTAGAAGATCTTTTAGAAACATGATGGTGAACTCTCTGATCACTGGAATATCTCCTAATTGAATCTCATCAATACCCTGCTCAATCATGTAATCTAGATATCCCTAACATTCTTTACGGAGCATTCTACTAGGTACTATGGTCGATACTATACTAGTAAAACTTTTTGTATGCCAAATATCACATCTGGTTTCCCTAATCAACTCAGCCTTGCCTCCTTATTAAAACAATCCACCATCGCTCGATGTGTGGATAACTGGCCCATTTTGAGAAAGACATCAAACTATCGGATATTTAATATGATCAGGCTTGCTAGAAACTCCTTACCCTCGACCAATATTTTACTATCTACAAACACTCTTTCAGTGAAGAGTGAGTTTCTAGTTACGATGGAAACTACCATCCCAGCATCTAGCAAATGAAGCTCAATTCTTAATTTTGCTAAAAAATTTATAAACATAAAAGAATGTGTAGCACCTGGATATACTAAAACATATGCATCATGATCAAATACAGAAATCATCTGATGACTACATCTGGTATGGCATCAGCCTCCTACTGAGTGACTACAAAAACTTGGGCCTGTGTATAGGGATTGCCTACCTTTCTTGTAGGGGCTGCTCCCTTACCCCTTAAACCCTAGGATGAACTAAAGATAGGTTTAGATTGCATTGTATTTTTATAGGTAATTTGATGTGTGTTTAGTGATAATTTGATTGTTTAATGTGTGTTGAGGTTAAGAAATTGTGTTAGTTCATAAATATTTGTGTTTCAAAGTGTTTATTGGGTGAAAACATGTTTTTGAGCTTCAATTATATATATATATATATATATATATATATATATATAGGTGTCATGATGAGTTTATTTCAGGACATTTAGAGGAGTTTCAAAGGAAACCTGAACTAAGACACAGTCCCAGGCCACGATCATCCCAAGAATATCAACATAAGCCCACAATCGTGGCCTTTATATCATAATTATGACAGAAGCTCGAGTGCAAGATCATGAATGTGATAGAGTGCAGACAAATAGGCCACGATCATGCACTAAGGACCATAATTGTGGCTTGAACGTAGACAGATGTGAAATCACTTTCGGATTTGAGATTTTTAGGGACATTTAGGACAATTAGGACCTTACAAAGACACAAGGTTTACCTTAATTGGAAAAAACTATAAAAGCATTATGAGGTAACCCTAGAAATACTTCTATAATCAGCCTACGTTTAGAAACCCTAAATAGAGATGGAAAGAAGAGAGAGAGAGAGAGAGAGAGAGAGAGAAAAGAAGAAGAGGAAGAAGAGGAGGGTTCAGACATTGAAGCTTCCTGGATTAGGTGATCTCTAGATGCCGCTACTTTCCTGAATCATCCAACCTAAGTTTCATTTCCTTCCTATTTCCCTTCTTATTCATTTAATATGTAAGGTTTGGATGGGTTATATGGCTCTTGGATTTTGAGTTGCTAACAATGTTCTAACTTTCCCTTTGGGAATTTGCTTATATTTAATGTTAATCTAGTTGAATTGGGTTTATTTGGTTTAGGTGTTGTGATTGATTAATGTATTTGCATGTTTTAGTAACAAAACAAGAAGGTGAGCTAGATAAAAATGATTATATCGGATTAACGAGAGTTAGATGATCTAGTTAACCACTTAATCAATCTAGTTGGTAATTTTTATTAGAAAGCTTTAAAATTTATTAGAATTATGGGTAATTTTTGAATTAAGAGATTGCAAGTCCATAATTCGATTAGGGTTTATAATTTAGGGAATGGTTATAACTCGAGAGAGAGTAATCAACCCTATAATTGTCTAGATCTGACACCTCATAAACACATAAATGGCTAGATTAATATTAATGATAGGTAAAATCTCCTCTCTCATAACTTGATTAATTCTCTTGATGGATTTCCATTGTTACATTATTCATTCATTACTAGTTTGTTTGATTTAGTTTATTTTTTATTATATTATTCAAATTAAAGTCTTAAGCAAAGCATAAACTGAATTAAGTGGTGCCTAAGCACAATCTCTATATGATGATATCCAATTTTTTACTACAAGTAACGACCTGTATACTTGCAGTGCGTCGTTACCAAGGATTGTTTTATTTAGCATCTTATTTAGTTTAGGTGACTTTGTTTAAGAGTATACTTTTCCTTACATTTTTGTAGCTATATGAACACAGGGAACACGAGAAGGTCTAACAAGCTTAGTGAAGAAGAGTTTTCAAAACTTACAAGGCATGAAAGAGAGCTAAGAAGAGCTAGGCATCAAGACAAAATACAAAGGAATATGGCAGAAGAAGGAGAGCACAGAGGACATTGATGGATTTTATAAGGTCGGGTATCAATCCTCAAGGAGTTGCAAGGCCAGTAATTCAAGGGAATAATTTTGAGATCAAGTCAACACTCCTTAACATACTTCAAAGTAGCATGTAGTTTTATGGGTTGTCTAATGAAGATACCAACACCCATCTTGCGAATTTATTGGAGATCTGTGATACTTATAGGTTTAATAAGATGTATGATGATGTCGCAAGGTTAAAATTGTTTTCTTTTACCTTGAGGGATCAGACAAAGGCATGATATAATTTACTCAGTGTAGGCTAAATCACTACTTGGAAGTAGCTACCCCAAGCATTCCTAGCTATGTACTTCCCCTTGACCAAGACAATAAGAATCGTTAAAGAGATCACAAACTTTGGAAAAAATGATGGGCTGTTGTTGTATGAAACATGGGAGAGATTGAAGGAATTACAAGGGAGTTGTTCCCACCACAACCTTTTGAGGGAATTTCTTTTGCAAACATTCTATAATGGTGTAACTCAAAGCACAAGGGGAACAATAGATGTAATTGTAGGAGGGTCTTTGATGAAGAAAACCATTGATGTAGCTCATGACCTTTTGGAAGAGTTGGCAAGTAAAAGTTGTATGTGGTCAAATGAAAGGAGCAGATAAGGGTCTATGGAGAAAAAAGGAATGATTCCACTTAACTCAATGACAGCCTTACAAGCACAAATTACCACCCTTACTAAGCAGTTGAGCAAAATTTAAGGAGCTTCCTTATCCACAATCAAGACCATGCAATTACAATATGAATTATATGGGTAGGATAACTATGGCTCAGTTGAAAGCTTCTTACTAGGAGTTAATGGTACAAAACAAGTAAATTACATGTGTCAGCCATAATAAGGAAACAATCCATACTCTAACACTTACAATCCTGGGTGGAAAAATCACCCAAATTTTTCGTGGAGTACTAATAATGCAGGTGGCTAACTGAGAGCATAAAGACCTCCCATATTTTAGCAAGACCAAATTAGGTCTTTGGAGAACAAAATGGACAAGTTAATGGACATATTGGGTTCAAAATTCTTAGAGTGTCAGATGAGAATAGAGGCAAGTTTGACTAGATTGTGAAGAATCATGCTTAAACCATCCACAATTTAGAGGTACAGGTAGGTCAACTTGTTAATGCTTTGTCTTATGAGAATGCAAGAAGATTACCAAGCAAGATCGAGGTAAATCTAAAGAAACAACTTAAGGCGATCACACTTGGGAGTAGCAAGCAATTGAAGGAGCCAAATGTTTAAAAAGATAGCCAACAAAAGGAAAATGTAGAAGAGAAAGAAGAAGAGAAGCAATATGTACCACCACCATCCTACAAGTCTAAGATTCCAAATCTACCGAGGGTGAGGCAACACGAAGTTGACACTCAATTCTTCAAATTCTTGGAGAAGTTGAAAAAACTTCAGATTGAATTTAAGAAACTTCAGATTAAATTATCTTCGGTAGAGGCATTGGAGTGTATGCCCGAGTATGAGAAGTTTCTTAAGACATATTGACACATAAATGCACTTGGGAGGGCAATCAGACGGTGACCTTAACAGAGAACTATAGTTTGATCATCACAAGCACAATGCCTTCAAAACTACGAGATCTAAGGAGTTTTACTATTCCATGTGTTGTTGGTGATTTTGAATTTTCTAAATGTTTATATGATTTAGTCGCAAGTATTAATTTGATGCCTTTGTCTAATTTCAAGAAATTGGAGCTAGGACACATCAAGCCAACATCTATGCTTATCTAACTTGCAGATCAATCTATTAAGAGGTCATTTTAGGTAGTAGAAGACATTTTGGTAAAAGTGAATAAATTTACAATTCTTGTTAATTTTTTTTGTATTGGATTTTGAAGAAGATAGGAATTATCCATTGATTTTAGGTAGCCCTTATGAATAATGGTAGGGCATTAGTTGAAGTGCATGAAGGAAAATTAGTTTTAAGAATTGGTGATGAGTAGGTTGAATTTAATATGACTAGATCTTTGAAGAAGTCGGTAGATGGAAGTGCGTGTATGAAGATTGATGTTGTGGATGATTATGTGAAGGAAGTTGAAAAGTAAAGTAAAAAAGAAGTTGAGGAAGTTGTTAAAGTGTATAGGGATGAGAGTGTGAGTAAAGAGGAATTGTGTGAGGAGGGTGTGCAAGAGAAGTTAGAGAGAGCAGATGCACCCACACCACCCTCCATTGTAAATCCTCCCACTATAGAACTAAAACCCTTATCTTCTTACCTGAGATACACATTTCTAGGCAAGGACTATACCTTACCCATCATCATTTCCAACCAATTGAATTCTTAGCAAGAAAATAAATTGGTAGAAACCATTAAGAAGAGGATGAGAGCCATAGGGTGGAAAATATCTAATATTGGGGGGATTAGCCCCAATCTGGTGATGCATAGGATTAACCTTGAAGAAGGATGCAAGACAGTGAGAGAGAGGCAGAGAAGGTTAAATCCAAACATACAAGAGGCTATGAAGAAGAAACTGGTGAAGTTTTTGGATGCAAGTATTATATACCCAATTTCAGATAGCAAGGGGGTGAGTCCGGTGGAATGTGTACCTAAGAAGGGAAATATGACAGTGATGGAGAATGAAAAAGCTGAACAGATTTCTAGTAGAACCATGGTTAGAGAGAGTGCATTGACTATAGGAAGCTCAATTTGGCCACCAATAAAGACCATTTGCCATTACCCTTTGTGGACTAAATAATTTGAGAGGGTGGCTAGCCAAGCTTTTTATTATTTTCTTGATGGATATTCAGGATACAATCAGGTGTTCATATACCCATAAATCCAAAAGAAAACCAATTTCACTTGTCCTTACAGGAGTTTTTCTTATAGGAGGAAGCCTTTTGGTCTACGCATTACACCAGCCACTCTAAAGGTGCATGATTGTCATCTTTATGGATATAATGAGGACTTTATGGAGGTATTTATGGATGAATTCTCTATTTTTGGAGACTCTTTTGATCAATGTTTGTTTAATTTAGATAGGTTGTTATAAAGATGCGAAGAGTCTCATTTAGTCTTGAATTAGGAGAAGTGTCATTTCATGGTCCAAGGGGGAATTGTTTTGGGCCATAAGATCTCATAGAAGGGGATTGCGATAGATCGAGCTAAGACAGAAGTGATTGAAAAGCTCCTACCTCCTACTAACATCAAGGACATCCGAGCATTCCTTGGTCATACAAGGTTCTACATACGGTTCATCATGGACTTTTCTCTTATTACTAGACCTTTAACTAACTTGTTAGTTAATGACATTTCTTTTGTGTTTGATGATGATTGTTTAGATTAGTTAAAGATGTGTCTTTTCAGTTTGATGATGATTGCTTAGATGTTTTTAACATGTAACACCCCAACATATGCCCTAGAAGTATTATAGCATGTCTAAGGTGCATTAAGAAGTGAACATAATAAATTAAGTGCATCTTAGTAAGAGACATTAAGGTACTTGATGTAAAAAAATAGATTAATAACTAGTTTGTTTGTTTTGGCATGGATATACATACTTAGATGTTAATATGTATGAGAATTTTTGATATGTTGCTTGCATTTATAAATGTGATGTGAGGGGAATTGGTAAAAGAAGTATCCCATTTTCTTATAGAATTTTGTTGGTTAAACTGGATTTGTTTTTGTGTTGCTCTTGCATGATAAGACCAAAGTTAGTTGATTTGGGTGATTGAACATTGAAATTTAGGATTGAGCATAATGCATTTTAAAGAAAACTTATATGTACATAAATGATTTGTTTGCATATGTATTGCTCATATGTGTATAATGTGATTATACAAGTGTGATTTTGACACCCTTATAATGATGATTAGTTATGACATGCATGTATGAACATAGATACAGGCTTTTTGACTTGAAATGTATATCATATGATATGTTGATATGTGAATTGTGAAATTTGCAAACGGTTAAAGGAAATGTTATAGTGTCTGCTCTATTATCTTGATTGTGGACAGATAGGCATGCTAACAATTGTGCATTAATGTGTGTTTTTCTAAGTATTTGGCATATGTTTCCTGCATAATAGGTTATTATTGTTGTGTTTTAGGACTTATTTTGTATGTTTTTATTAAGTTTGATCTTCACAATTGTTCTTTTTTATTTGATGTTGATTTAGGGTAAGAATTGATCATTTTGATGTAGGAATGGAGGATGGCCACTTTTTGATTGAGCTAGGGACCAAGAGAGGAGAAAAGAAGTGGAGGAGTTGTAAGACAAGAACCCACAAATGTGGGATTCATGCTAATTCCCATAATCGTGGGATCCCTAACCTGAAGAGACACGCATGTTTCACTTATTTTTAGTTTTTTTTTGACTATATAAGGGCACAAATCCCAAAAGTCAAAGGGGTGTCATGAGAACCTACCTCCTTGAGCTACAAAATATATTTAGAGCCTAGAGAGAGGTAGAGAATCAAGATTTTCATTCTAAATTGGGCAAAGAGCATACTGATTAAGCCCAAGTTTATTATATAAATTGGCAACATTTTTATGGTTTTTACTACACTTCTTAACTCTTATCTTATTTTTAGATTTTATGCTTAATTTAACTCTTGAGTATCTGCCATTATTTTATGTAGTTTGAGAGTAAAATTGTCACAAATCATTATTAATTGCACTAAATTAATTTTCTAAGAACAATTGATACTGCAAACTACCATTTTTTCACTGTAGGAGACTTAAGAAGAAGAAGTAGAGTTAAGGGAAGGCTGAAGATGAAAAGTCAAAAAGTTAGCAGGTGCAACAGGAAGTTCGTAGTGGTGAAAAGATGATATGTCACCATGGTGAAGGATGAAGAATTCCAAGTAAAACTTTTGGGGAAAGTTTGTCGTGGCATGAATTAATTATGTTGCCGTGGCGAAAGAACCAACACTTTAGTTAAAACTTTCAGGAAAAGTTCGCCGAGGCGAACTCATCTGTCACCGCAGCAAACCTTTAAATACCCAAACCATTTTCAGAAATTTACCCACTATGCAACTCGAACCAAAACCCGTTTTCTTTAAAACCTATCTATTTTAGGTTTACAAAGATAGATAGCCAACAGTTTTCAACACACTTTCACTCTCTCTACCTTCGGATACACACCTTCATCCCCTCTCATCCACTTCACCGTCTACTCCTCCACCGACAACTACTACCATGGATGTTTCTAGTGGGTTCCCAATTGTGAATTTTCTTGGAGTTATGTTTGGCTAGGCACCTCTTTCCTCTTGAAAATGTAGCAATGTCTAGAGTTCAATGGGCTTCAAAAGGGAGTAGTTTATTCTATGTTCAGCTATATTGTTATGAACTCCTAAGTTTAGGATTTGTAATTTATAGTTGAACATTCTTGATTTGAGTTTAATCAAGTGTTGGATATTCAATAGGTTAGGATTTATTGATGTAGAACTTGGAACTTTAATATATGAAGTCTCATATATGTCTATTTGTGATCTTGTTGATTCTCTTTTATCTGCCTAGTTGTGTTTGATATTGAGTTGATTCTAGATCCCAAAGTGACTCGTTGCATTGACTTACCCACTATACACACTAAAGGCATTCAACAAAGTCTTAAGAAATGGAGTTCATTAATTAATACTTTGGACTTAAAGTGTTCTTTAAGGTTTACCATTTGAAACTTAGTGATTTCTCTCTCATCAAAATTTATTTCGAACAATGATAGCCAAAGCTCATTTTCAAGATGATACTATTCCATTTGACCATTTTCTTAATTTTTCCTTTCTTATTCCCAAAATCCAAAAACACATTTTATACATTTTTTCTCTTACAATTCATTTAATTTTGTTAAGATTTCCAAAGATCAAACCCCTTTCTTTGCTAATTTAGCTTGCATATCATGACACATTGGCTAGCTTAGAACCATTCACTAGGTTCTGATTAAGTGAAACAACCCGAGGTTGCATTATATATTGCAATCATTGGAATTAAATTTTTGATTTGACCTCCAAGGGTAAGAGCAAAAGCCTTTGAATCATTTTTCTATTTTCGTTTGTGCTAAAAAATTAACAGTTGCTGATACAATTGCTTTATATCTAGTAACCGACAAATACAGTTACAAGTAACTGTGGCAGAACCAAGTTTTTCTGAAACTACGTCCTTTGGGATTTACACTCATAATAAAAATATATATTTTTCTTAATTTGATGATACATTACAATGCTAACAAATTCAATTGTTTTTAATTGACCAACTCAATTTCTATATTGTCATGACTCCAATAAAAAATTTTCAACTTCACAATAACAATAAAAAAACATCTTATCACATAAATTCAACAAGTTAAAATATATTGGTTCGAGCTCACTTTTTTTAAAATTAACATAAGCATTCTGCAACTTTTGTTTGTCAGGTTATAAAGTCATTAGGAAAGGAAAGTTGAAATTCAAGAATTCCTTTTGATGATAGAAGATAACCAGTTAAGTATTGATGAAAGGTTAACCCATTATTAGAGTAATAAATATAAATTTTCTTTATAATGCTGTATATGTATCTTCTTATTTTATGTACAACATAAACAAGAATCTTTCACGTGTGCCTGTGTGAAAGAGAAACATAATAAAATATCAAAAATTAGATAATGTCAGTGAGATCCACAAATCAAATCATCAATATTTTTCTATTGTAATATCTTTCTTAAATAAAAAAATAGCAGAATTCTAACTTATAGGCCCTGTTTGGCAATCAGCGGATTACATTAGCTGTTAGTTGATTTTATCAGCGAATTAAGATAGTTTATCTGACCATCGAATAACATCAATGGTTTATTTAATGACGTTTTATAAAATTAGATATTTAGTATTAGTTGTTTATCTGTATAATGACTTATGAGGGTATGACTTAAAAAATGGTTTATAAGGATATGAGTATTAGTTGTTTATATCTTAGTATTTCTTTGAATATTCTCATAAGAATTTAGAAAGAGCAAAAGACGTCAACACCATCATTTTCTCCAATATCTTCTATCGAGCCTTAGGAACACCGAAAACCCTCTTAATACAACTTCTCAATGATAAATGAGTTCAATTAAAAATGTAACATCCCGTTCCCATACTATAGAATTTGGTACATGTGAGATCAAAGAGAGATTGAGAAAAAGGCATTTCATGCTCATGTATAATTGTAACATCCCATTCTTGTGGGAGGGTTAAAATGGTAAATATGAGTGATTAATGAGAGTTAGAAATGCATTTTCATGTTCATTCATATTATGTCATACACATACAAATGAATAGTGAAGTTGTGGCACATGAAAATAATTGTACATGCATTCATGAATAATTCTGTAATTAGATTGAGTTATGATTTTTAGGTGTTTTGAAAATTTTGAATTTATTTATATTGAAAATTCTATTGGTTTGTAAGAATATTGTATTTGTGAATTTTGGTGAATTTAGGCATAAATTTTGAAAAATTATAGAAAATAGGAAAAAGATATCAAATGAAGACTTGGAGATAGTTGGATTGTAAATATGAGAGTAGGGGAGTTAGTTTCAAAAGAAACTAAGTTAAAGCTTAGATATGAGAATAGTGACAAGTATCACTTAGGCTTTTGTACTTTTGCTAGAAGTAGGTTACTGTTCTCTGAGAGTTGAAAAGTGAAGTTATATGTCTAAGTTCATTCTTCATTGTGATCTTCTTCAAATTTTCTTCCCATACACAGAGTTTTCCATCAAAC
>JAOSBK010000975.1:0-13824 GCA_027568895.1 Erythroxylum shatona
TTATTTTCATGTGCAAATAAATTCACTATTCATGTATAAGTGTATGGCATATCATGCATGAACATGGAAATGCATCTCTAACTCTCATTAGTCACTCACATTTATCATTCTAACTCTCCCACAAGTAATGAGATGTTACACACTTGGCATTAGTATTTTGTTCATTAATTGTACTTAAAATAGGCATCCAATGCATTAGCATCATCAATTCTCTCAAGAGATGTTTCCTTCATGGGTTTATCGATCACATCAATAAGTTTTTCATACATGAGAACAATTCTCAGATTGTTGTACCAATCATCAAAATTATTACCCGCTAGCTTATTAGCATCAAGAATGTATCGTAGTGATATACTAGATATACTAGACATTTTAAGAAATCTAATAAAAAAGAAAACACCAAAATAAGAACACAATCATATATCATTAAGACATGGACTTTTATCTAAATAATATAAAATCTTTAAAACATGAATGAGTCTCTTGGTTGTCAAGTTGTATTCATGCATAATTAATCAATGATAAATTTCCTATTTTATCATATACAATTTATAATAGGCTCAATACTATATAGTCCCATGGTTGTTAAGTCGTTCATATTAGTATAAATTAATTTATCCACCTAAGTGACCGAGAGTTAATTAATATTATACTCCTTAGGTAGTCTAGGCCAAAAGTATATAATTAAGTATTTTTTTCCTTACACATACATCATATGTAATAGAAAATATTAGTTATCCCTGAACTACAAGTCACCTGATTATCAGGTCATTCTATGTAAACAAAAATAAATATTATTATCTTATTGGATGGAAAATTTTTTTTGATAAAATATCATATATTATATCAAAATAAACTCAATAATCTTAAAGGTCAAGATTTCATGCTATTAAAACAATTTTAATAACATTAGCGATTGTATCACTTTTTTAATAATAAAAAAAATCTGTATTAAACCATATTGTACAACAACATTTGAATAAAAACTTTTAATGAGTATACATATTCTGTGAAACCATTTCATAGTGAGTGTCAAAAGCTTTTAACGAAAAGCTTTTGAACAACTTTCATAACCCACTGAACTCTCTTCTTTTAAATGTACAACATTTATTAAATTGTCTTTAATGGTTTTTCATAAACAACGCCACATCTGTCAAGGCTTTTAACCAAAACCTTTTAAAACAACCTTTGCATTAACTATTTGTACAACATCTATTAAATGGATTCAATGAATTTACTTTACACAACTTTTATGGACAACATTTGTCCAATGCTTAGGATTTGTTTGTCGTTTTTCACAATGGATGTAACCTTTTAACCATTGCTTTGTATTAATTACGAAGAGAGTTTTGCATTCTCTCATTTTCGTAACGTTTATATGATTAAATAACATGAATTGAAGTGTTCCGGTTCCGACGAAACCAATTTCAAAATAAAACCAAGATGTTCTCATGCATATTAAATGAACAATTTTCATATGTTAAAATAAAGAACACAACAAAATACGCAAATCATTGGTCTTTGTCAAGTATGATGTGAACACAAAAACTGTCTTTGATAACAATTGAAGGATCTCATACATACTAATGGTAAGAACATACTAATGGTAAGAACAAATAAAAATAAATACTTGAAATTTGTAAGGATTAATTGATACTGACCTTAAAAAATACGAAGTCTTAATACACTCTACACCGAAAAATACATCTCATTTTCAACATTTGATATGACTATGGTTAAATTTGAAGAACTCTTTCTTCGAGAATAAAGAAAACAATTTTCTCAAACTTTTTTCTTGTTTATTTTTCCGTACAGATAACGAAAATCAAAGAATATTTCTATTTCTTTGTTTTTGTATCTCTATTCAAAAATAATTGTTCACTGTTTGTTCACGTACTGCATGAAAGACAAATGAAGATGATAACGTATATTCCACGTTATCTATTTCTTTAAGTTATTAAGGTTTCGATAACTTAAAAAACCAACACATCATTTCATTTTGATTTGGTTTTTAAATGTTAAAACCAAAAACAAAACCACCATCTGATGTATTTTGTCCTCCTTTTTTAAATAAATAATTATTATTATTTATAAAATAAAATAAAATAAAACTATTTTATTTTATTCTTTAATTTTGTACAAGAGAATTTTCAATATCAATTACATTTTATATGCTAGCAAAAAAATATAATAATATGTCATATGAATTATTTAATAAATTATCTCATAATAAATTAAATAATCATAAATAAGAAATAGTATACTCGTAAGTACGTGACCACATAGGTTCATCACTAAGCTGGTAGTAATTAATCCAATTAATTACTAATCAAGATTCGCGTCTAACAATACTCCTCAATGATCGGATAGTGTGAAGTAACAACTTTATAAAAACGGAACCTGGTTAAGGATAATATATTATTACCTTCCATCATTACAACTCCAGATTATCCTAAAATATGGTTTAACTGTCAAACCATATTAGATAACCAATTATATTACATGTCGATCATTAATGATTAGTGAATGACTTAGAAAACTCCTTTTCCTCACTCATTCAAATACCCTGGCCAAGGTCTTGAAACAATCATTAAGATCAATGACAACTTAGAGATCAAACTCATTACTTAGAGTCGATGGATCACATCTTAACTCACTACTAATCAGATAGGTACTTAATTATAATGATCATTCAACTAGCATTTTTACACACTAGATGTCCGATTTCAAAACATAATAAGTAACCTATTGATTACTATGATGATCTCAGGTCAAAAAAAATATACATTTAAATTCTTATAAGAATATCCCACTTGACAGTTTATAGGTAATATTAACTATTGGGAATTCTCAATTTGGTTAGGTCATTGCTCATATCTCCATTCATCATCTATATATGTAACTTAGTAAATGAGATATACTAATATCCGTCCAATAGATAGTATTCCATACATATTGATGCAACCGGATCATTAAAGTCCTTATTTGATGATTCTATGATCAAGAAGACTTTTAGATTAAACCTAAAGACTTTACTCTCATTATTATAATTTCCATTAAGATAATAAGTATATAAATTTAATTTAGGACTTATCATATTAGAATAAAAAACAATAAACATAATATGATAATAAAATTATTTTCCATGTTTATTAATCAAATTTAATAATTATAAAACTAAGGTATTCAATCTATTACATAACGATTGGGTCATGGACATAATTCCAACACACACAATCTCACTATATGTTATTCTTTTTAACATGTTCTACCCTAACAGGTAGAAAAAGATAATTGTGTTATTTTAAGAATGCGATGAACTATAGTTTAATGGGTCAATATATAGTTATTAGGGTACTATCATCTGCCTTAAATGCAATTAGTAAATTATTAACCATCCAATATAGTTATTAAACATACATTAGGCAATTTGATTAATGGTTGTAAATATAGAATTAATGTTGTGATTATATTAATCCATATATTTCTAACAAAGTGATGCAGTCTAGCCTCTTCTTGCGTTTTTATTCTTAGAGTGGCAGTGTTTGACATTAACAGGTCAAGTCTGGTCTCCTTAGCCACTTCTTAAATTTCAATGCGAAGCTTACGGCCTAACTTTGTTCCGTTCTCCATTGAATCGACCAAAGAGTGGTGATTGGTTAACTGAGAAGCTTTCAGATATTAAGAATATCGAATCACACTTAATACTCTATATACTGGTTTTATAGACTCTTGCACAACCATTAATCAGAACGATCCAGGTATGATTCCTTTGACAAGTATTTTGTTTAGGAGTAAAAATCTACATGCCTATGAGAGGAAATGTACTCTCAAGACCACGTACTCTATTTTAATTTTGAAGAGACATTTTTAGAGCAAATGCTTTTCTTAAGATTGTTAGGATTCAATTTCTTTGAATATCACTCCAAAAGTAAAAATCTGAATGATGAAGTAGAGAACTGAGCCTTTCAGATGCTCATCTCTACGAAGTTTCTATAAAGTGCCTTCCACTTTGGTTCTATTTAAGAAAAGATGGAAACAAATAGATAGTAAAGAATATCGCAGATCGTTAGCATGCTTAGTTGCAGTTCTTGGGCATGCTTGCTCTTTAATTAGCTTTTCGAGAAGAAATGTACATAATGAGATTAAAATTTATAAATATACAGTAGAAATGTTTACAAACATTAGGCCTGTTGACGCTACATCCTATCATAAGTGCCATGTGTCTTTGATGCAGGGAGGTAGCAGGAGATCAGCTCTTTTTGCAATGATAACAGCCCGAATCTAGTTGACAATTTTATCTGCCAACTTGTGCTTGTCTTCTTCTATATATGAGCTTATGCAGTCTATTATTTCGTTCCTTCCATAGCATATAAATCGTAGTGATGAATGTTACTTTGGGAACGACAGCGTTGTCATGGCTTTGGTGGATCATGCGAGAAACTTTTCCTCTTCTTGTGTCATAAATGGTCCAAACGTGATGTAAGTTAATGGGTATAAATTTTTAATTTTATGGTAACTGATATTGTACGTGATAGAAGCACATTTGTATAAATTGTTTTCCCAAATTTTGGGTATTTGCTCTCTGTAGCTTGTCTGCCTTTATGGCGCATAGTTTCTGATTTGTTTATTCTGGGGATTGTGTTTGAGTGTGATTATTTCTTTGTTGTTTTGTCATTTTCATTTTAATAGAGAAAGAGTTAGCAGATCTGACTATAGGAGAGAAAGAGGATGAAGGATGACAGTTAGAAAGGGAGGAGAAAAATGAAGAGGAGGGTGTGGAATTCTGTTTGATTGGTTTTTTTCTTAATCTGAGTGCAATTAGTTTTGATCATATAAGAAATACCCTTATAGATTTATGGCACCCGATTGGAGGTGTGGCTATTTCAAAGGTGGAAAATAAAAGGTATAAGTTTCGATTTTTTAATGAGGTGAATGTTCAGCAAGTTATAGATGGAGCTTCATGGACGTTTAATTGCCATTTACTAGCCTTTAATAGACTTTTGCAAGGTGAAATCCCACAATCAGTTCCAAAATATTTTGTGGATTTTTGGGTCCAAATACATAAACTTCCTGCAGGATTCATGACTGAAATAGTGGCTAAACAATTTGGAGACTTCATAGGCTATTTTGTGGATTATGATACGAGGTTTCTAGGGGATGAGAAACAATATATGAGGATCAGGGTGAGAATGGATATTTACAAGCCTCTAAAGAGAGAGAAGAAAAATCATACTATCAAATTCTTCATTTGTCTATGCAAAATTCAGGTACGAAAGAATATCGTTATTTTGTTATCTTCACTCAGATAGTTTCCGTCTAATCCAAGTAAAGAAGAAATCAATTCAAATCAAGCATGAGTGGGGGGTTCAGCTTTGTGTTCAACCTCGTTGGAGTATAATGGTGACAAGTAGCTGGTTGAGCACAGACAGGGGTGAGAGGATGGATTTTATTTCAACAGCAATCAGAGGTAGCGTGTTGGACCCCAAAAATTTTCTTTCAATTATTATCGATTTATTTGTTTGATTTTTTAAATTTAGACCATTAAATTTGCAAGTATGAATAGAGATTAGAAATTAGAATGAAGAGTTAGAATTAAGTTAGGATTAATATGGTGTTTAATGTGCTAAGAGAGTTAGTAGACTTTATATTAAGTGAAAGAAGGGTAAATATGGAAAGCCTTGTTTAATGAGGGGCAAAATGGGAAGAAGACTAATAAAATGTGGCTTTAATTAGAATAATAAGAGAAGGAATCATGAGAATAAGAAAGAAGAAGAAGAAAGCAACATGAAATAGAAAAAAGAAGGAGAAAATCGTGAAAGAAGAGAGAAGAAATGTGGGAAGAAGAAGAAGAAGAAGGAAGAAGATTTGTCAAGGTAAGTTCATCTTTTTTTCTTGCTTTGTTAGAGAAGGAGTTAGAGAGATAAATGGGCTTTTGTGTAGAGAATGAAGGATTTGTGTTGGAAGAAGATGATTTAAGGGAACTCATTTGATTTTAGGGTTTCTAAACTAGATGTTGGTCTTTCTAACTTAGATAGACCATATGTAAGTTAGTGTTAAGCTCAATTTAGCAATTATTTTATTTTTGTGACTTTGACGCTTTACGAATTTTATTGAAAATTGGATTGAATGAAAATTTTGCCTTATTTAGGAAATCAAGGAAACTTAATCCAAGAGCAAGAGGAAAAGCAAGCTTGACTTAGATTTTGTAAGCTAATTAGGTGGATAATTTATTTATAGTTGTTGTGTAATATGAGCAAAATGCCTTATATGTGAAATAGGTGCTAAAATGGCTTGTTTTGAATTGTTTGTGATGTGAAAAATGCATTATGATGTATGACATTTTGATAAAAATTGAATTGTAGAATGATCATGCTATGCCTTGGAATTCTATCATGGTATTTTGATTAAATGGAAAGAAGAAATAACATGAGAATAGTAAATTGGGATTGATTGAATCGAGCATGAGATTTGATTGTGTTTGGGCAAGAGAGGAACCGTTTCGTAGTCACATGCATGTCGACATAAAGCCTTTTCCCGACTGCCCACTTATGGCATATGAGATCTAAAAAGTGGACTCATTTCATTCATGGTGTAAACTTCGGTTTCTACATTTTGTTCCACGGAACCCTTGAGTCATTTGTTTATGCATTTGCATTTTGATATGTTAAGTTATGATGCAATTTGAGTGTTATGCTTTGATGATAAATTACATCAGATATGTTTTATGTGATGATGTATTGAACTATGACTTGTGAATTGGAATTGTGAATGTTGAACTTACATTGCTAGATTAAGATAAGACGTGTATGCATATGTGAATCTTCACATATATGCTTGATTATGTGGCTCGTTGCCAATGACTATAAATATATTAGCCACTGAGCTGTTTACCTCAACCTAATATTTTTCCACTCCTCAGGTGCAAAACAAGAAGATTAGTGATCTTTGCAAGATATTCGGAAACTCCAAGATAGCTAGAAATCTTTTGTATTAAATTAGTGACTAGACTTATAGATAGCTTTATAAGCATATCAAATGCATCCGATGTATTTTGTATCTTGTGCCAAGCCTTTGATGTAATGTTGATATGTAATTAAAGCTATATATGAACTTCATTTTGATTTAGAAATGAATTGAGAAATGAGGAAGTTTCCAATGTATATGTACATATTTCTCTTGTAGTGGTACATTTCATATTTTAAGTCTTCCATAGGGGTAAAAATTGTATACTAATTTTAGGGAAAAAAATGGATTAATCTAGGATGAATTAGACAATATTATCTTCTTGGAAGTTGTAACTTGTCCTCTTAGCTTTCCAACGGTATAAAGTATGTAAATTTTGGATATTGGAGTTGAGAGATATGATCATTATAAGTGGTTATGCTACAAGGAATGTATACGCAAGACAGCTATGGTAAATGAGGAGAATTAGTGGTTTTGACTAATCAAATGAGTAGAGATTAAGGGATTTAATGAAACAAGGTTGAAGGTTGAACTGATATGAACGTGATATTGCACTAGGAAAGGTGAATTTGGGAAGATTATGAGTAAAAGTAATGTTAGAAAGGATGTAGGAGTCATTGGAGAGACTTTGGAGGAATTTTGGCATTCCCTATATCCGTTAGACAGACTTTAGGTCCGTTAAACGGACCTTATCAAGTCTGCGGGGAACCCCAGCATTGCCCACATCCATTTAATGGACTTTAGGTCCGTTAAACAGACCTTCTTGGGTCTGGAATGGCCCCCAACCCCGTGTATGTCCGTTAGGTGGACATGTATGTTCGTTTAAAGGACATACACTGCATACTTTCTGGAAATTGTGATTTTAACCTTCTAGATGGCAAAATCTCTCTTCTAGATCTTCACAAAAATTATAGATCTCGAAGTTCTCTTTGAAACTGTCCTAAAATGACCTTAATCCGACATCTCTAGTGCAAGTTATGTCAATTGCCCCAAGATAGGTACAATATGATTGAGGGCATAATCATGTTTGATTCTTTTAGCCATAACTTCATCATCTGACCTCCAAACGAAGTGATTCTTGAAGCAATAGCTTCCTAAAACATTTTTCTATATATCCAAAAAAATTGATAGTCTTTGGAATTGATTTCAAAAAGATGGATGGAAAGAAAGTGATTGTTCATCGAAATAACCCGCAGGGTATTCCACTCAGCCTTAGGACTTTGGATAGTTGGGCTCCAGAAACGGGATCTAACATAGTGACAATCAAGGGATTGGTTTTCCAAATTTGAATGTTACTAATTTGAATACCTTAAATTGTGGTACGAATGAGGTGGTTGATGAGAATGATGTGGCTAGGAATGTTGACATGGAGCATGACAGTATTGTGAGCCATGGAGAGGAGGATGACCCAATTACATTTGAGGAAGGAAAAAAGAGGCCAAGATCAGACCCAAAATCAGTTTCATTTGTTTCTGGTAATAGAGATTCACGTGAAACGTCTAACTTGCAAAATGCGTCCTAGGTTCATTTTTTATCGGCAAGACTTGCTCAGCAGGCCAGTTAGTCTTTATGAAAATTTTAACGTGGAACCATCGAGGGCTTGGCAACCCTCACACTGTTAGAGCTTTTAATAACTTAATTAGGAGATATAGGCCCGATATTGTTGTTTTGCAAGAAACTTTGATTCATAGAACTTAATTAGGAGATATAGGCCCGATATTGTTATTTGCAAGAAACTTTGATTTATAGTGTTCGTTTAAATGAGATTAAAGTTTTAGTTGTTATGGCTAATTGTTTTGCTGTGATAAGATTAGGAAGAGGAGTGGGATTTGCTCTTCTTTGGAGGGATAAGTTGGATTTGTAGGTTAAGTCTTTTTTGCAAAATTTTATTGATTCAGTTATCAAAGAGGAGGGTATGGAGAAGTGGAGATTGACTGGTTTTTATGGGTTTTCAAAGAGGGGTCGTAAGAGGGAGTCTGGGGAGTTGCTTAGGGGCTTAAATGAGGGGAATGTTTTACCTTGGATTTATTTAGGAGACTTTAACGAGCTTTTATCTGAAGATGAGAAGACAGGAGGGAAGCTCATCCAAGGTATCTTATGAATGGTTTTCGTCAAGCTCTTTTATATTGTAATTTGAGTGATATTCCCATTAAGGCTATTAGTTTTCATGGGAGAAAGGGAGAGGGACTAATTATTGGGTTAGAGAAAGACTTGACAGAGGTGTGGCGAATGAAAATTGGCTTTGTCGATTTCCTTCTTGCGAATCTAAAATTGTGTGTGCACCGATTTCCAATCAGTCTCCAGTTATTGTTATTCTTGAGGACAACTTTGAACAATGGAGAAGTAGGTTCGAAAACCTACAGTTGATGGAGAAAGATATTAACGATGCGGTTAAAAGAGGATGAGGCTTAGGTGGTTTGAGTTGTATTATGAAGAGGAAGTAGAATTGTGTTAGGGAGCTATCAGTTTAGGGAAATAATGTTAATAGGGAACTACAAAATAGGAAAAATTTTTAATCAATTTGTTGAATCTTTATCGTGAAACATTAAATTCTTTTAATATTGGGAATAGCAATGGTGAGAGGAAATTTCTTCAGTTAAGGAAGGAGTTGAATATGGTGTTCGAAAAGGAAGAGGTTAGGTGGTGTCAAAGGGCCAAGCAGTTTTGGATGTTGAATGGTGATCGTAATTCTAAGTTTTTCCATTCCCATTTAAAAACTAGATGGAAGAGAAATTAATTACTAAGCTGGAAGACGAGAACGGTAACAGGGTTATTGAAAAAGGAGAGATGCAGACTCTGGTTTTGAATTACTTTTCAAAGGCATATAGAAAGGATACTGCTTTTTTATGATCTAGTGATTAGCAAGGTGAGAAAGAGAGTGAGTAGGGAGAATAATGAAGCTCTTCTAGTTGCTTTTACTGCAGAACAATCTAAGAGGGCAGTTTGTCAAATGCATTTAAATAAGTCACCGGGTCCTGATGGTCTAAACCCAGCTTTTTTTCAAAAGTTTTGGTATATTATTGGCGATGATGTTGTACGAAGTTGTACAGAATGGCTCTACCGAGGTACTTTCCCTGATACTTTGACCGATACCTTCATTGTTCTCGTTTCGAAATTAGATAATCCTAAGTCTTTGAAAGACTTTGGTCCTATTTCTCTTTGTAGTGTTTTGTATAAAATTATTTCAAAGGTGTTAGCAAATAGGCTTAAAGGAGGTTACCTAATATTATTTCAGAGGCTTAATCTGCTTTTATTTCAGGTAGATTAATTATTGATAATATTCTTATGGCTTTTGAATTAATTCATAGGATGAAAAGAACTACGAGTGGTGTTAATGGTCTAGCTGCCCTTAAGATTGATATTAGTAAAGCCTATGATGAGGTGGATTAGGGGTTTCTAAGAGCTATGTCGGTCGCTCTAGGCTTTGAGGATAGATGGGTGAATTTAATGATGTTATGTGTTACTCATGTGAGCAATTATGTTCTTTTTAATGGTTCAAATTTGGGCTTATTAAGTCAGGAAGAGGGTTGAGACAGGGGGATCATTTATCGCCTTATCTTATTTGTTCAGAGGGTTTATCGATATTATTGAGTGAAGTTGAGAGAAGAGGTTTAATTCATGGTTGTTGGGCTAATGCTCATGGACCTAGAGTGTCTCACCTTTTGTTTGCTGATGATACCATCTTTTTCTTTAAAGCCATAATATGGGAGAGTGATAATTTGAAGAATATTTTGAATGTGTATGAGAAAGCGTCTGGTCAATCTGTGAATTTTCAGAATTCTGGGATTTTCTTTAGTCCTAATGTGGTTGAGGAAGGGCAGGATAGAATTTGTGAGATTTTTTGGTGTTCTCATCTTTTAACTAGGGTCGATATTTGGGGCTCCCTTCGATGATAGGGAAGAGTAAAAAGGATATTTTTGGTTTCTGAAAGATAGATTTTGAAGGAGGATTAGTGATTGAAGGAATCAATTTTTATCAAGAGCAAGAAAGGAGGTGTTGTTAAAAACGGTTGCTCAAGCATTACCTACTTATTGCATGTTGGTATTCTTGCTCCCTGTGTCTTTATGTGATGAGCTCCAAAAAATGATGAATTCATTTTAGTGGGGTATGAAGAGTGATGGGGTGGGGGACATACAATGATTATCTTAGGATAGGATGTGGTGGAAAGAGTCATAGAGGTATGGAATTTAGAGATTCAAATTGTTTCAATATTGCTTTGCTAGGCAAACAAGGGTGGAGATTGCAATCAAGACCCAACACTCTTTTATTTAAAAATTTCAAGACAAAATATTTTCCTAGAGCGGATTTTCTTTTACCTCATGAGGGGTCTAACCCGATTTTCACTTGGAAGAGTGTGATAAAGTCTAAAGAGCTATTGAAAAGTGGTTTGAAATGGAGAGTAGGTATCGGGGATAAAATTAAAATTTGGAAGGATCCTTAGGTTGCTAGTCTTAATGAATTCAGGGTGAGGAGTGGTAGGGGCGATAGAGGTAATTTGGTGTTGGTGAAAGACCTGATGATGATAGATAAGATGGAATGGGATGTGAATAAAATTATTGAGATTTTTAATGTGGAAGAGGTTAGAGCTATTCTTAGTATTCCCTTGGGTGTGGGGAGTAGAGAGGATAAACTAATATAGCACTATGACAACAAGGGTTTATATTCAGTTAAATCGGGTTATCACAAGGGTTATAATATATGGAGAGGTAGTGGTCATTTGGTGGATGGGTATTATTGGAAGAGAATTTGGAATCTTAATATCCCTCCTAAATATAAAGAATTTCTTTAGAGGTTATTGAGGGATATTATTCATACGAAGTCTAAGCTTAGGAGAAGAGGAGTTAATCTGGAGATAACCTGTGTGGATTGTAGGGAGGTGGAAAATGTTGACCACGTGTTTTTAAGGTGTCATTATGCTGGTGAAGTTTCGGACAAGTGGGGAAAATTGAGAAACTCTAGTTTCAATTTTTTTTGTTGGGTGATTCACGTGATTAATAGAGAAGATAAAAAGAATGCTGAGTTTTTTTGTTCTATTTTGTGGGGTATTTGACACTGAAGAAATGAATTATTATGGAATAATTCTCTCATTCCAGCTTGAGTTCTTGTCAAAAAATACTACTAATTATGTTGAGGACTGACAAAGAATAAATGCTTTGTGTAAAGCTTCTCACATGATCAACGCAGGGGCTGATTTGGTGACACAAAATAATTCAAGGAGTGGTGAGGTTGTTGTAGGGTCACAGTGGTTTAGCCATGTTCATGCTGATATCTTTGATAGAATGGGACAAGTGGGTTTCGGGTATATTTTTAGGGAAAGTAATGGAATTTTGTGAAGGCAATTTCCGGTTTCATTCCAGGCTAGTTGGAGGTGAAGTTCGTGGAGGCAGTGGCTTTGAGATCAGCTCTTTTATGGGCTGAAAATAATTTGTCATCATAAGGCACCACTTTCATAGATGCACAATTGGTTTTTTTGGCTTTGAATTCAAAGGAGGTTGATTTTTCTGAGTTTGGTTCTATTATTCAAGATTGCGTATCCATTTTAAAGCGTCGTTGAGATATTTTTGTTCATTGGATCAAGAGACAAGCAGATTTGGAAGCTCATGCTTTAGCTCATCTTTCAAAATCTTTTGCTAGTTTCTGTATTTGGGACTCATTCCCAGACTTTATTGCTTCTTCTTAATATAGTGAAGGTTTTTCTTGCAAAAAAAAAAGCTTCTGTTTTCTTCTGTTAACACACACCATCAGATTTAGGAATTGAGAGCTTGGAAGAATTTCAAAAACATAGCTTTTCAAAAACAAACAATAATGACTGGAGGTAATTTTGTTTTCTTCTGCATTTATTTTATTTGCGTATTCTAATGTATATTATTGTTAAATATATGTTAGAATGTGCTTATATTTGGTATCAGAGCAAGGTTAGCTCTGTCTTGTTGAAGTTTTTGGAGTCAAAATTCTAGAAAATTGTTATATTTGAAAACTTTTTATTTAGAGTTGTTTTTGAATGTTTTTCTTTAGATTAATGGTAGAAATCTTCCATTAAATGTGTTAAAAGCATTTCTACATTTACAAAATGCATTTTGCAGTGTTTTTTGGTCTGATTTTATGGAGCATCCAATAGGTTGTAACTTGGGTCGGTTTTACTCGACTGGAGGTTGAAGAAGACCCATTCGGATTAAACTAAGTCATTTTGTATGTGTTTTGAAATTAAAATTAGATACATCGTTTTATCTGTTGGTGTTGACTGCATCTTTTTATGTGGTTTTAGCTATGCTCTCCGTTTTGTTTTATTAAAAACAACAAATGTTGTGGCTAAGGCTATTATATTTATTTTTTGATATTTGAATAACTGTTAATCATGCAACAGGCTTTTCCGTGGCTATTATATCTATTTTTTCCCTTGTGAATAACATCATGGATAAAAGTTTTTAGTGATTAATTATTAGGGCTTAACCACATCAACCCTAATTATATATTTATGTAATTAATCACATAAAGTTTATAGAATTTTAATTGTAATTGATTATTTTAGTATAATAAATTTTATCCTACATGAATTTTTATTATATTTGAATAATTAATTTCTCGAGCATCCTGGCAAATTTGCATTTACTGGCACATCACATGTCTTCTCCGTGGGATTTCTCGAGCATCCTGACAAATTTGCTGTTGTACAACAGAAGCCGTCTTTCTTTCTTCTTGGGCCACCCGTTGATACCCCACCTACCAACCTAACAATTTGGGCTAGAACAAGTTCTTTAGAACGTTATCTTCTTCCTACTGTGCCCTTTTATTTTCTCTAGAACCACACCCCACCGAACCCATTTCCACTTGCGTACCTCGACAGTGGATTCTTTAAGC
>JAOSBK010001009.1:0-13822 GCA_027568895.1 Erythroxylum shatona
CATTGTTCAATACTTGATTAAACTATAATCAAGAAAATCTAACTACAAAGCATAAATCCTAACTCAGGAGTTCATAATAATGTAGTTAAACATAAATGAAATACTCCCCTTTGAAGGTCATCAAACTCAAGCCATCGCTACATCTTCAAAAGGAAATGGTGCTTAGCCAAGCATCACTCCGGGACCACTCACAACTATAAACACATCGATAGCACCCATGGCAGCAACAACAAATGATTGAAGCGATGATGAAAAATGGAATGGGTTGATGGATGAAGGTAGAGAGTGAGAGAGATGAGAAGTGTGTATTTGAGATGTGTGTCGGCTTCCTCTGTAATGTTCTCCTCTTCGTATGACCTAATTTAGTAGGTTTTTAAACATTGGGTCGGTGGGTCGGGTCAAAATATTGAGAGATTTTTCCAAATATGTATCGGGTTTTCGACGTTTCGTTGCGGCGATAGGTAAGTTCTTCACGGCGTACTTTTTTTGAAAGGTTTTGTGTCTACTCTAGATCCCTCGCTACTTTGCCGCAGCGAACTTTTCCTATAGCACTGGTCTCCTGTTGACTTCAATTTAGCACATTGACTCCCTTCTCCTTGAGGTTCCTACAATCAACAATAGCAATTTGTAGTATCAATTGTTCTCAGAAAAATTAAAAAGTGCAATTAATACTAATTGTGACAATTTTTACTATCAAATTGCATAAAATAAAGGTGCACACTCAGGGGTTAATTTAAGCACAAAATCAAGAATTAGAAGTCAGAAAGTATAGTAAAGACCATGAAAGTGTCGCCAATTTACATAATAAACTTGGGCTTAATCAAATTCCCCCACACTTAGACCTTTGTACTCCTAGACAAAGTTTATAAAAGGCGAAGAGACACAAGTGTAAAAGAAAAATTCTAACCATGCTTAAAACAATCATAGGAAACTGGCAAGAATCACTTTCTCAGAAATCAACCAAAGCAAACTAAAAGAGTGCTAAGAAAATAAGCACTATAAGAGTTTAATCCAAGAGATTGAACAAAAGATATTTCACTCAAGGTAAGGTGTTTGCTCTCATCTCACTTGTGCTTAGGGATATTTTCACTCTAAAATCCACTTAATCCATTCTCTACCATAAGCTTGTGACAGTCCTACTTCTCCACTACAAGAACTATAATTTCGAAAATCAAGAGAACTTTTCAAGGTTGTAATGCACGGAAGGCTAGATGAAATGGATGGAATAGATGAAGGAAGAAAAGTATTAGTACATGCACTATAATTATGAAATAGACGTCAACAGTAAGACAATACTGACATAAATGATAACTTTTTTTTTCTTCTTTTTAAGAACATAAATATAACACAAATTTTTTTATTTTTTTCTCTTCTCTTTTTTTAGAACACATATGTAGAACACTTTATTTATTTATTTATTTTATGAGATAACTAGAAGAAAATGCAAAATAACCTATTAACATCATATAAAAATGCATGCATGTACTCAAAAATTATGGCTCAAGGGGCTAGCAATGGATAAGTGTTCATGGGATTGTGTTTGGGTCAAAGGGTTTTGAAAGAATGCCTCTATCATGTTAACAAAATTCTAGTTCATAAAGCTTTGATTAATAATTAAAACAAATTCTAGAGAGATATGAAATAAGCAGATGCACACAAGAATTGAAAAATTTAGGCCCAAATATCCTTTCAACAAGGGTAATATGTCAATGAATAATCTCAAGTCTTAAAAACATAAAATGCTACTTTGTCAACATGCCTTCATTTATTTTGTATTGAAAACATCAAAAATAAAATGAACCAAAACTGACTATTATTTAAAGAATGGGAGGTATTTTCGAAAACACAAGAATCACTTTGAAACTTATAAATTCTTTAAGAAACAAAAGTGACAAGAGTCGAATGAGGGAGAATTGTTGAATTGAGACAAAATTTCTCAAATCAAAATCATTTCTGCAAAAATTTGGTGCTGCGGCGAAACCAAAGTTCATCGTGGTGAACTGCTCAGTTCAGAAATATTGTTGCGGCGAAGATTAGTTCACCGCGGCAAAAAACATGCATATGGCCACAACGAAAAATAGTAGAAACTCAATTTCCACAATCGCCAAGCTTAAAATTTTAACAGTATGCATAATTGACTAACACAGATATGTAAATGGCCAAAATGGAGCACAAACAAGAATAACAAAGTGGGATAAGCTCCCCCCACACTTAAACAAGACATTGTCCTCAATGAAGAAGAACAAGTAACAGAAATAAGCAAGAAAGTGAAAAAGGAAAACGCCATAATAACAAAGTGGAAGGACAAAAAGAAGTATATACATAAATGGGGTGCAAAAAGTTGGACATTATAGAAATGAACTGAGTATCCGACTAATGAACTAAAACAAAAATACAACAAAAAGAAAATATAGAAAGAAACACCCGAACTAGGCCATCGGATGATCATCCGTAGCATCAAAAGGGGAGGCCCCAGATGTGCCGGTGCCGTCAAGGGGGTCATCTTCCTTAGAAGGAAGTGGGAAATGCAGGTGCGTGACAATTAAGGCATCCATCTGTCAACGATACCGGCGATCTTGCTCCTGTCTGGCTACCACCTGGAGAAGAGTCTCCTGAAGAGCATCCACTCGGTAGGCGAGTGTCTGTAAGGTGATTGGATCAGAGGGGCCGGAGTGGAAAGATCATCCTCATGAGGTAAGGCCTCGGAATGGGGAACAACAACATCTAGAAAGGAGGTGGAAGGGATAGGGCGTGGGGGTGGGGACTGGAGTTGGGGTTATTTGAGGCGTACGTAACAAAATAGAGGGGCCAGGTCAAAACAGCTGTCATTATTGTATTTTGGGACGTTATAGGCCCTAAATATGTCGGTGATGAGGTAAGGGAAGATTATGGAGTTGGTGAATTCGGCGGTAGTAATGGAATCACGAAGGGCAGAGGCAATGGCATTAGTTATGTCGACTGGGCGACCAAGCATGAAAAGGTACAAATAAAGGGCTTGTTGTTTGGTTATGTCTGCTAGGTGGGTGGTGGGAAGGATGTTGTTGCTCACTAAATGCAGCCAAGGACAAGCGATTGGGCGGAGATTAGCACGCTTGAGATAGCGTTGATAAATACAGGGTTGATGCCATATGACACCCTTAGGACAGAGGGTATGAAGGACATCGTCCCAGGGATAATGGTGGATTAGTTGCTCAAGTGCTAGCGGAAGATAGGAGGAAGTTTATAATAGTCGCGGATGTTGGCGACGGTGAGGGCAGTAGGGACAATGACATCCCAGAAATTAATTTCGAAGGTGTTGTGAAGGCGAGCATGAGTATAAAAATGATGGACGAATTTGTCATTGCCTTGATCCCTAGGGTGAACAAATCCTGTAAGTTGGGAGCTTATGAGTTGGTGGACAAAAGGATTATTGTGTAGAGTCAAGGGAAAGGGGCGCTCCTTAATGAGTGGCCTAGCGTTTATCTTCTCGGCTAGGTCGCTATATTCGGAGTCAGCCGGATGAGGGGAAGAAGCGGAGGAGTGGGATGGATGGGAAGATTGGGATGAATGGGAGGATAGGGAGAAACTAGTGGAGGAAGTGGGAGAGTTATAGGAAGCGTTCTTAGTTCAAGTAACTTTCCTATAGAAAACAAGAAAAAATAAACACAAGGATTAAACAAATTCACTAAAAACATCAAAATTTGTAAGCTCGCTGCGGCGAAATGGGTATGTTGCTGCGGCAAAAACTGTACTTCCTATCCTGCGGTGAAATAGGTCTGTCACTGCCGTGAAGGATGTCAGTCTGCCGCACCGCAGCGAACTAATAGATTTTGAGATTTAACATATTAAAACTCACCAAAAAGGCAGATAAAAGAGAATTAACACAATCACTAAAAAGACATATATGAGACTTCATATATTAAAGCTCAAAGTTCGACATCAACAAACCCATGACACAATACATTGTTCAATACTTGATTAAACTATAATCAAGAGAATCTAACTACAGAGCATAAATCCTAACTCAGTAGTTCATAACAATGTAGTTAAACTTAAATAAACTACTCTCCTTTGAAGCCCATTGGACTCAAGCCATCGCTATATCTTCAAGAGGAAATAGTGCTTAGCCAAGCATTACTTCGAGAGCACTCACAACTGTAAACACACCGATAGCGTCCATTGCAGTAGTAGCAGATGATGAAGGCGACAATGAAAAATGGAATGGATTGATGGATGAAGGTAGAGAGTGAGAGGGATGAGATGTGTGTGTCAGCTATCTCTGTGTAGTATCGTCTCTCTATAACCTAATTTAGCAGGTTTTTAAATATAGGGTCGGTGGATCGGGTCAAACAGTGAGAGATTTTTCTAAATATGGTTCGAGTTTTCGATGGTTCGCCGCGGTATATTTTTCCCGAAAGGTTTTGCCACTATGCTGGATCCTTCGCCGCGGTGAAAGAATTAATCTTCGTCGTGGTGAACTTTTTTCGAAAGTTCTGCCAATATGTCTTGTTGCTTCGCCGCAGCGACAGATACTTAGTCACGATGAACTTTTCCTGTAGCGATGGTCTTCTGTTGACTTCAATTCAGCACATTGATTCCCTTCTCCTTGAGGTTCCTACAATCAACAATTTGCAGTATCAATTGTTCTCAGAAAAATTAAGTAGTGCAATTAATACCAATTTGTAACAATTTTTACTATCAAATTGCATAAAATAAAAATACACACTCAAGGGTTAATTTAAGCACAAACTTAAGAATTAGGAGTCAAAAAGTATAGTAAAAGCCATGAAAGTGTCACCAATTTGTATAATAAACTTGGGATCAATCAGTTTCATTACACTTTCATGGTAACCTATTTCTCTCATTAGTTATGATTTCTAGAATTTTATATTAACTCAGTGTCACTATCCTCAAGTTGGTCTAAAGATTTCATCATATTATTTTATTCTATATAACATATTTCATTGATCTTATATTAGGATTTCTCTCGTTTATATTTGCTCGAGTTGTTCCATATTTCTTTCATTATCTCTTTCATTTTGTAGTCCCTTTTACGTGTACTTTATTTATCTCTTTGAGATTTGAAATTTGTTTCTTGAAAGAAAAATTCCATTTTCATTTATAGCATACAACGTTAGTGTTTGTCTTAGAATCATACACACCTTCATCTTTGTATCAACTTATCTTTTGTTCCTTGATTTTATTAAGGAGCTTTTTTGAGTTTCTTCATAATCAATTTGTTGTCTGCAAAATCACTTTCATTTGAGGTTATGCCTTATCATCATCACTATACTTATTTTGAGATTAGAAAATAATATCTTTTCTTTTGCTTGGCCTTTATTATTTTATGTCTATATAATTTTACCTTACAGGTGACTAGAGACATAATCAACTCCTTATGTAGCATCCACATACCCCCTGGGAGGTTATGCAAGTGTCATACTCACAAACAGTACAAATAAACCAAAAGCAATCTAAAACTTCCTTAAAACCAAATTAGGAAATCACACAAGATATTACATTGACTTTAATACAAACTTGTTCAAAATCCAAAATCACCCCGAAATATAGTTACTACCAATTTATAAGCAAATCCAAATTCATACACTTCAGATACAAGCTAAAAATCAACTCAAAATACATTTTTATCAAAACAAAATCTCCGACTCCATTAGCCAATGCAGTTGACTCGTCCCAGTCTTTTATATCCTTGGTCAGAACCTATACGAGGCAAATCTATCGTGCTAAGCATATAGGTTAGTGAGTAATAACTAATCTATACGTAAACTGACAACTAATTATACATAATCATGATATAATAGAAGCATACATTAATAGTTTATTAGAATAAACAATTCAAACATATTATATTGCATCTTATAACAGATTATACAGAAAACAGAAATGAATATCCTAAGAGGGTATTAACCCTTCAGAATTAGAACACAATTTCTTTGTTTATATCCGAATCTAATAGATATCAGAATACAAAGTTAGATCACTGTTAAATCCATTTACAGAAGTAGGTAACGGGACTTATACAAAGGGAGACCAAAGTCACAACGCTGAAGTGTCATAGTGGGAGACCAAAGTCACGACACTGAAATGTCACAAAGGGAGACCGAAGTCTCGACACCGAAGTGTCATAGAAGGAGACCAAAGTATCGACACTGAAGTGTCACAAAAGTAGTTCCAGACCCTTCTAGGTAAATAGAACAACTAGGACTTGACAGATTCAAAAATAGAAAAGCCTGAAATACAATTCACATATATCATTGATTGGTTTCAAGCCAAATATTCAAACATATCAATCTGATAGCTTTGTAAATCATTCAATGGAATAAAGTCAATAGCAAACAAAATAGTCGTAGCAAAACTATCAAATATTACTTACTAAACTACTTATAGATATTCAAAGATCACTTGCAAACATTTACTTACAAATGAGTTCATCTAAATTACTTACATAATTTCTTACTAGATTACTTACTGGACTTCTTATGAATATTCATCAGTAATTATTTACAAAAGATCATACTATATTACTTACAAAATCTCCCTTTTTTTGCTTATTGCCTTAAAGTCCTGATAATATCTAGAATCGGTCGCTCTATGTGTTTCTCTAAAACTTTTAATACAAACACTTATCACTATTTTGCACAATTTTGAATTCAATTACGCACATTGATGTATACTGAATATGTACGATGCATGTCCATGACAAATTCCCGGGTTTCTTATCCTTAATCTTGTCACATTATCTTTCATGTGAATCCATACTCAATTTCTGAATCCAGACTTATCTCACAAACAACTTTTGGGTCCACTTTGCTCAATTATTCTTAATAAGAAATATTTTTATAACACTTCCTTCTCGAAAGTTCTTCTCCCATGTCTTAAGTTTCTAATGATACCAAGTTCCTTCCATTTGCTTATATATACTGAAAGTTATACTTAAAAGATCTCAAAGTGTATTTAAGCTTCAATATAATTCTTATCTCAACTTCCAATCAGATTTTGAAATTATTAGAAGTAGAATTAGAATCCAATCTCTTCATATAATTTGTATCCTTATGACTTTAGTTTAATATAAATCAATAATCATCTTATTCTGAGTCTACAGATCAAGATATAGTCCAATTATCGAAGTATGTTCAGTAAAAAGCATCCCAGTTATCAAACTTCAGGACAGTCACATTTCCAACTTAAATTCTTCAATCAATCCATTTTGGAAAGTCCTAATTTTTGGTGGAGATGAAGATTAATGTCTTAAGAGTCCATTGGTTCAATTCTCATGTCAATTGGACGTTAGGAGAAGAAGTTATAAAAAAAGTTCAAAGGATATTTAGAAAATATCCTACTTGGAAAGCATGGAAGTCACGATCATGCGCCTGCACAACTGCGACATTCCAGATGGACCAGCAATGTTTGAAGCACAATCGCGAGTTGTTAGTTCATACAGCAAAGTCGCGATTGCGTATAGCCACGATCGTGACCTCCCTTCTTCTTCATTCACCGAACAGTCTCCTTCTTTCCTTCTTTCATTTTCATTTTTCCCAGAACTATACACTTACAATCACCACTTTGCTTCACTTACATAACATCTCAACTCATTCAAAGCATAGCTCAAAATCAAGCTTATAGTTCAACACTAAAATCGATGCATGCAAGAATTACACCATTTTCAACTCTATCTCACTACTATAATTTCTATCTTTCATTTTATGCTTTCACTTCTTTTAACACAAATAACACTTGAACCACTTCCCCTAATTCCATTTTAGCTTAAGAACATAAAACAAATAAAAAATCTAAGGTTCATATCCAATATCAGAAATTCGAATTCTTGTTTATGTAACTTCCAAATTTTTGCATTTTCTATCTTCTGTCATTTTCAACATATAAGTACTTCAGATCATTTCATTATCGGAACCTCACTAAAAGCGACATTCCATATCCTCAAAACTCATTTAATACCATTTCTACCAATACTTAACAGATTCATCCATGTACAGTGAAAACAACTCATGTGTATTTCACACTATCATCGAAATGCTATATAAACAATTCATGCATGTATTCCTTTCTCAACTGTGAAACATCATCAACTTATTCACAGTACCAAAAATCTAAAATTTCACTTACCTTGCTTTTAGAAAACAACCAATAATGAGAGTGAAAAGCAAGGTTCAGTGTTGAGGACAACTAAGCAAAACTGAAGAAAAACTAAGTTACAGATCTGGTTTTTGCTTTCTATCACACGTACATACATGTATTATTATCCTAGTGACACGTGGCTCCTTGCATGTGTTCCTTTTGTCAATATCTAAGACTGCCACATGTCATAATGCCATTTGTCTATTTTTCCTACTATCCCAAAATTTTTAGAAAAAATTCCTAAAATTTCCAAAAATTTTAAAATAATTCCAACAATCATGGCATAAATTTTTCACAATTTATTCGCATTTTCAATCCATTTTACCCGAAAAATGTCATGAAAGCATGTATAATAATTTGTATGTGTCAAAAATACATATTCACTTGTAAGTGAATACTCAAATATGCAAAGCATACAATGCACTGCTAATTCCTCAATATTTTTAGCCCCTAACATGGGGTGTTACACCTTAAGTGGTAGGTTGTTTAATTTTTTTAATTATTATATCATTGTCACCTTAGGCTCCCAAGCTATAGGCAGACACTTGAGAATCTTCTTAACCATCTCAATATTCTAGTAAGTCTTTCTGCATCCTTTCAATTATTTAATAACATTATTGAAATGAGTATACATATTAAATAACAATTCATCATGCTTCATATGAAATAATTAATATTGAATAATAATCATAATCACTCTAATTTGTTTAACTTAATTTGCACTTCTTGTATGACTTCAAATATATTTCAAATATAATGCATTGTTTTACACAATGATCAAAGTCTTAACATCTTAGAGCACAAAATAGGATATGTACTACTTTATGGTTTAGTGCATCTAATCTTCTATCCTTCTCATCTAACTTATATTGCACATTTAAGGGCTTAGTTACACAACATATAGTAAAGAGCTTAGTTATAATGATAGGACCCCTTTCAATGATAATCTACAAATTTATTTCTTTTATAATAAGGAATAATCTTATCATTTTTTTAAGAAAATGGTCATTACCCTCAAAATAAAGTTCTTAAATAATATTTATTCATCTATGTGTTTCACTATCTTTTGTCTTATATCATTTAATACCTAGAAAATCTAGAAAGAAAGATTTGTTCCAATTTTAATTACTAACCTAAAGGAATCCAAGAGATGAGTTAATTAGATGACTCTAAATTAAAAATCACCTAAAGATAATTTGTCAAATACTTAGTACGTATATGAATCAATAATATTAAATTCAATTAATGATTAGAAATACATAATTAAGATGATAAGTATGCAAATAATACTAGATATATGACATTTTTAATCTAGTGGCTATTATGTAAAGTAATATTGAAGTTTTTGTTCGAAAATTGAATGTAGTAATGAATAATATGAAAATAAAGTAGAGAACCTAACTTATAATACTTAGCCATTGAGGTGTGGCTTTGAATTGTGATATAAGATATGAACTTCTGCATTCCGTTAAACTAAACAACCTACAAACCTTGGGAGACATCATTTGCCTAAGAATGTTTTACCCCTCTATGATAGATATATTCTATGTTAAAATGATCTCTTTACATAACCTCTTAACACGTAATATTCAAGCATTTTCATCACTAATTTATCCACTAGTTATCTCTCAAAGTTGAGAAGTATTCCTTATCCAATTACTGAGATAGTATAGACTAAGCAAGTCTATATTTATCTGTGAAGATTGATCTTAATAGCCTTCTATTCCTTTCTAACAATATGTCATAAATTGATTTGGTGAGGCAATATTAAATATAATATAGTCACCTTCTATGTTCATCTATTTGCAATAACATCACTCCAGTAAGTCCCTCTACTTTATAGGAGTTGATTAATTGTAGTTACTCAATACATTTCTCAAAATACTAAAGGAGACATTACATTTGCAAAATGGGTGCTTTAATGTTTCATCGTCAATCTTGCATAGAACACAAATTCTTGGTATAGGTATGAACTTCTTCATTATATTTAAGGTATTCAGGTATCCTTTAATAGCAAGCTATTGAGTTAGGGAAGCTTTAGGAAATGATTACTTAAACTAGATTAACCTAAACCAAGGTACTTTAGGGAGTGGCTCTTTGAGCATATTCATATAAGATAGGTTTACAATGTCCTTGGAAGAATGGAAGCTTTTATAAACCCTGTCTGCTTGTCCTGGAGTTAACTGACAGGTAAAAAAAAGTAAAGCTAAAAGGCTTGATCTGTACATTTTTGACTTGGGCATTATTAGGAATTAATTTCCTATCAAAAAATAAGGGATCTGAACTTAATTAATTTAATTAAAGATAACAAATTATCATACAAAAAAGATGTTAAAGCTTTATCTCCTAACTTGTGACCAATCCTTAATTTTATTTTCATTCTCAGCTTGAATAAATATAGTATGGACCAAAAAGAGTTAGTTTTAGGCTTTATGCTCTAGAAGCTATCACCTTTTAAATAATAAAGCATTCAAGTCCTTCAATACTCTTCATATCCTTTTTTGTAAATTGAATGTATTTTTAACCCTCCCTCATTATTTGGCATATAAAGCTCAGTCTATTTCACTTTTACTAGGGTTGAATTTTGTTCACACCCTAACCAAAATGAAACTCCTCAATATCTTTTTCTATATTTTTAATGATAAATTTTGTAAATCGAATATAAGTAACTCAGTATGTTTGCAAACTATTAAGGACAGAGCATACTAATTGGATTCTCTCCGATAAGGGCAAATTGTTCCTTACCCAACTTTATATTCTCATCTTAATATTGTTTATAGGTTAGCCTTTTAAAGGAGATAGGTATTCTCAAATAGAGTATAGGAGGGTATTTTACCCTTTGATACACTCTAAACATCCTACTTAATCTTTAAAACTAGCTAAGATGGAGAGTTAGTTCTTATTTTTGTTAATGCTGAAATTGGATAAGGACACGAGGAGTTCAAAAATGTCATAAGGATGATCATTAAGACTAAATTTGCTTTGGAAAAAAAAATCATATCATTAGTAAAAGATAGTTCAGAAACCTTCAACGAGTTTCACTTAAAATGGAATTTGAACTTCCTATCAAGGTTAATACCATGCTTTATAAAACTAATTAACACTTTCATGCACAAGGTAAGTAGGTACGGGGAAAGAGGGTCTTCTTGCCTTAATCCCCTTATTGTTTAAAGAGTTCTGACAGCTCACCATTGGTCAAAACTCTATAAGATATATTTTTAATGCATTGACTAATCCATTTAACATACTTTGTGGAAAAACAAAAAGCATGTAATGTGTTTAGGATAAAACTCTAATCTAAAGTATCATAAGCCTTCTAGAATTCTCCTTTAATAGTATAGCTCCCACCAGCAACTTCCCTACTATAATTTTTGAGTGATTCTTGCACTAATCATATATTGTGACTAATCAATCTCCCTTTAACAAAAGCCCACTTTGATGGATCATCAATACTTACAATTACCATCTTTATCTTATTAACTAGCATATAAGACATGATTCTATAAATAATGTTACAACTTGATATAGGTCTATAGTCTCTAATAGAGCTAGGAATTGGTGATAAGGTTTATGTAGGTCTTGTTCACTTATCATAGCAATTTACCCCTACTGAAAAATTTAAACATAACATCTACTATGGAATTTTTTATAAGGTTCCAAGATTTCTAGGAATAATAGACATGTAGGCCATGTATTGCCAAAGACTTGTTTGAATTCATTCTAAATAGTGTCTCTTCAACTTCTAAAGGAGTGAAAGGATTAATTAGAGCATCAGCGTCATATTTATTAATTTGGAATCCAACCATATATTTTAGATGATCAAGAATAGAGGTAGTTTTAGTGGGGGATCCATGTGATTTAGAGAAAAAAAAAAGTATATTTCCAAGCAAATCTCATGTTCTTCAATTAACCAAGTGCCTTTTTAATTTTGTAAAGTAGTGACTTAATCAATGTTCCTCCTTAAGAGAAGAGATTTATGAAAAACTAGTGTCCCTATCACCTACTGTTAGCCATAAGATCTTTGATCTTTGTTAGATTAAGGAGAAATTAACCTTAGTTGTTTGATTATAGTGTTTTAGAGCAGTCTTCTTAGCAGTAATTAGGTTAAATTCATCAGAGGGATTGTAAAGTGCCCTTTGGATTGCTGCCAATTTCTCTTTGCCTCCTTCACTACCATTTAAGTATTTACAAAATTGACATTATTCAATAACTTTAGCTCATTTTTCACCTATTGCCACTTCCTCATACATATAAACTGCTTCTACCCTTGAACATTCAAGCTTAATCCCTTATTAATGGCATTTTAAAACCCATCTAATTCAACAAGATAATTATTAAAAATGAAAGGGGAATTTATAACACCCCGTGTTGAGGGTTAAAAATATTGAGGAATTAGCAGTGCACTGTATGCTTTGCATATTTGACTATTCACTTACAAGTGAATATGTATTTTTGACACATATAAATTATTGTACATGCTTTCATGACATTTTACTGGTAAAATGGATTAAAAATGTGATTAAATTGTGGAAAATTTATTTCGAGACTATTGGAATTTTTGGGAATTTTAAGAATTTTTTGGAAAATTTGGACCATTTTAGATTTAAAAAAGACAAATGACAATGTGACATGTGGCATTCTTAGATGTTGACAAATGATATAACATATTGGAGACATGTGGTAGCTTGTATGGATGACAAATGGACCACATGTAATGGGGCCACGTGTTAATGAGTTAAGAAAGTATGATGTTCCAAGTGTGTGAGACAAAAATATTATAGCTCTTTATTTTTCTCTCGATTTTGCTTTGTCCTCACTGAAGCCCTGCTCTTCATTATCTTAGCTGGGATTTTTGCTAAAGAAACAAGTAAGTTGTGTTATAGTTTTCTAGATACTTTGTAACTAAAGTTGATGTTATTGTAGCACTACAAATGAGTACATGCATAAGTTATGTAAGTTGACTAGATTCGATAACAGTGATGAGAAAGATGAATTGATATTATCAAGCCGTGGAATTGTAACACCAATTGCATGTAGTTTAATGAGAAATTTAGTGAAGTATACCATAGCAGAAAATAAGGAGTAGAACCTTATAGTTATGGTCCTGTTTTGATTTGTAAGTTGTTAGTGTTACAATTTTAACATTTAAGAGAGAGATTTTGAATGAGTTGATAATACTGTGCTGTAGGTGTTCTAACACTGATTGCATGTAACTTAAATAGAAATTTAGTGAAGTAGAAAGGTCCCAGATGATTTGAGTGGTTGTGATGAGTGGGTTTTAATGGAAATAATGTAGCAGCAGAGAGAGAAAGCTCAAACTATACATTCGGTTTTGAAGTTTGATTTTGATTCTCGAAGTTTTGAGTTGTTTTAGAGTTAGATAAGTTGCAAAAGGTGTGAAAATGCAGAAAATCCGCATTAGGAATGGTTTTAGATGAAGATGAAAGGGAAAGAAAATTATGCAAAAATGCAGAATTGGTGATGTCACACCCGTGACACTCCTGTAGCAAGAAGAAAATATTTGTTCTTCATGTGCATGGATCGGCTCCTTTTATGTTAGAATATAAACCTGATTTTGAGTTGTTTTGTGAATGAGCAAAGATGATATGTAAAGTGGATAGATTCATGATTTGCTAGGGTGTTTTTGGTGGATAAGAGATTTTTGAAATAGGAAGAATTAAAGTGA
>JAOSBK010001017.1:0-13821 GCA_027568895.1 Erythroxylum shatona
ATGAGAATGTCACAAAAAGGCACATTGCGCAACATTTTTTGGAAACGCCATGAAAATGTGACAAAATGTCAACGCCATGAAAACGTCATGAAAAGTCACATTGTGTAACGTTTTTTGAAATCGCCATGAAAAAGTCAACAAAAGTCACATTGCTCAACGTTTTTTGAGACGTCATGAAAATGTCACGAAAAGTCACATTCCGCAACATTTTTTGGAAACATCATGAAAATTTCATGAAAAGTTACATTGCACGATATTTTTTTAAAATGTCATGAAATTGCCACGAAATGTCAACGTCATGAAAACGTCACAAAATGTCACATTGCGCGACGTTTTTTGGAAATGTCATAAAAATGTCAAGAAAAGTAACGTTGCCGACATTTTTTGGAAACATCATGAAAATGTCATAAAATGTCACATTGCGTGACGTTTTTTGGAAATGTCACAAGAATGTCACGAAATGAAAATGCCACGAAATATCACATTGCGCGATATTTTTTTGAAACGTCATGAAAATGTCACGAAATGTCTCATTGCGTGACGTTTTGTGGAAACGTCATGAAAATGTCATGAAAAGTAACATCGTGCGACGTTTTTTGGAAATGTCACAAAATGTCACATTGCACGACATTTTTTGGAAATGTCATGAAAATGTCAGGAAAAGTCACCTCGAAAGTTTTTTGGAAACATTATGAAAATTTCACGAAAAGTCACATTGCGCGACGTTTTTTGGAAACATCATGAAAATAACACCAAAAGTCACATTGTGCGACATTTTTTGAAAACGTCATGAAAATATCGTGAAAAGTCACATTGACCGTCGTCTTTTTAAAAACGTCATGAAAATGTCGCACAACGTCTGATTGCGCGATGTTTTTTGAAAACGTCATGAAAATGTCACAAAATGTCACATTGCGCGATGTTTTTTTGAAAATGTCACGAAATGTCATATTGCGTGACGTTTTTTGGAAACGTCATGAAAATGTCACGAAATGTCACATTGCGTGACGTTTTTTTCAAACGTCATAAAAATGTCACGAAATGTCTCATTGCGTGATGTTTTTTTGAAACATAATGAAAATGTCACGAAAAGTAACATTGTACGAAAGGTCACATTGCGCGACATTTTTGGAAACGTCATGAAAATGTCACAAAAAGTCACATTGCGCGACATTTTTTGGAAACATCATGAAAATGTTAGGAAAAGTCACCTCACGTGACATTTTTTGGAAAAGTTACGAAAATATCACGAAAAGTCACATTGCGCAATGATTTTTGGAAACCTCATGAAAATATCACAAAAAGTCACATTGCGCAAAGTTTTTTGGAAACGTCATGAAAATATCACGAAAAGTAACATTGTACGACATTTTTTGGAAATGTCATGAAAGTATAATGAAAAGTCACATTGCGTGACGTTTTCTGGAAGCCTCATGAAAATATCACGAAAAGTCCCATTAGGCTACATTTTTGGGAAACGTCATGAAAATGTCACAAAATGTCAATGTTATGAAAACGTCACGAAATGTCAACATCATGAAAACATCCCACGAAAAGTCACATTGTGCAATGTTTTTTGAAAACATCATGAAACTATCACGAAAAGTCTCATTAAGCGATGTTTTTTGGAAAAGTCATGAAAATATCAGGAAAGGTCACATTGCGCGATATTTTTTGGAAACGTTATGAAAATATGAAGAAAAGTCACATTGCTCGACATTTTTTGGAAACGTCCTGAAAATATCATGAAAAGTCACATTGTGCGATATTTTTTAGAAACGTCATGAAAATGCCACAAAATGTCAACATTATGAAAATGTCACGAATTATCAACGTCATGAAAATATCCCATGAAAAGTTGCATTGTGCGACATTTTTTTAAAACGTCATGAAAATGTTAGGAAATGTCCCATTGCACGATATTTTTTGGAAACATCGTGAAAATGTTACAAAAAATCACATTGCGCGATGTTTTTTGCAAACGTTATGAAAATGTCACAAAAAGTCACATTATGTGACATTTTTTGCAAACATCATGAAAATATCACGAAAAGTCACACTGCGCAATGTTTTTTTGGAAACGTCATGAAAATGTCGCACAAAGTCTAATTGCACGGCGATTTTTGGAAACGTCATGAAAATGTCACGAAATGTCACATTGCACAACATTTTTTAGAAACATCATAAAAATGTAACGAAATGTCACATTGCGTGACATTTTTTGGAAATGTCATGAAAATGTTACATTGCACGACGTTTTTTTGAAATGTAAAGAAAATGTCACGAAATGTCTCATTGCGCAACACATTGTGAAAACATCATTAAAATGTCATGAAAAGTCACATTGTGTAACGCTTTTTGGAAACGTCATGAAAATGTCACACAAAGTCTAATTGCGCGACGTTTTTTGGAAATATCATGAAAATGTCACGAAATGTCACATTGCGTGACGTTTTTTGGAAAAGTCATAAAAATGTAACGAAATGTCACATTGCCCGACGTTTTTTGGAAACGTCATAAAAATGTCACGAAGTATCTCATTGCGCGATGTTTTTTTGTAACGTCATGAAAATATCATGAAATGTCCCATTGCGCGACGTTTTTTGAAAACGTCATGAAAATGTCACATTGCACCACGTTTTTTGGAAACGTCATAAAAATGTCACGAAATGTCACATTACGCAACGCATTGTGGAAACGTCATTTAAATGTCACGAAAAGTCACATTTTGTGACGTTTTTTGGAAACATCTTGAAAATGTGGCGAATTGTGTCATTGCGCGATGTTTTTTGGAAATGTCGTGAAATTATCAGCAAAAGTCACAGTGCGCAACATTTTTTAGAAACATCATTAAAATATCACAAAAAGTCACATTGCGAGACATTTTTTTGGAAATGTCATGAAAATGTCACACAAAGTCTAATTGCGCGAAGTTATTTAGAAACGTCATGAAAATGTCACGAAATGTCACATAGCGTGACATTTTTTGGAAATGTCATAAAAATGTAACAAAATGTCACATTGCGCGACGTTTTTTTAAAACGCCATAAAGATGTCACGAAATGTGACATTGCGTGAAATTTTTTTGAAATGTCATGAAAATGTAACGAAACATCTCATTGCGCAATGTATTGTGGAAACATCATTAAAATGTGACGAAAAGTCACATTGTGCAACATTTTTTGGAAATGTCATGAAAATGTCCCGAAAAGTCACATTGCGCGACATTTTTTGAAATGTCATGAAAATGTCACAAAATGTGTCATTAAGGGATGTTTTTTGGTAACGTCATGAAATTATCAGGAAAAGTCACAATGCGCGACATTTCTTGGAAACCTCATGAAAATGTCACGAAAAGTCACATTGCACGACGTCATGAAAATGTCACAAAATGTCTCATTGCGCGACGTTTTTTGGAAACATCCTAAAAATGTCACAAAATTTCACATTGCATGACGTTTTTTAGAAACGTCATGAAAATGTCACGAAATATCTCATTGCGCAACGTTTCTTGGAAACGTCATGAAAATGTCGCGAAAAGTCACATTGCGCGACGTTTTTTAGAAACATCATGAAAATCTCACAAAAGTCACATTTCATAACGTTTTTAGGAAGCGTCATGAAAATGTCACGAAAAGTCTCATTGCGCGACGTTTTTTGGAAACGTCATGAAAATGTAACGAAATGTCTCATTGCGCGACATTTTTTAGAAACGTAATGAAAATGTCACGAAAAATCTCGTTGCGCGACCTTTTTTTAAACGTCATGAAAATGTCGCTTCACGAAAAGTCATGTTGCGCGACATTTTTAGGAAATATCATGAAAAGGTCACGACTTGTCGCATTGCGCGACGTTTATTGGAAATGTCATGAAAATGTCCCAAAATATCACATTGCGTGAAGTTTTTTTGGAAATGTCACTAAATATCACATTGCACAATATTTTTTGAAAACGTCATAAAATATCAGGAAAAGTCACATTCCGCAACGTTTTTTGGAAACGTCGTGAAAATGTCACGAAATGTCAACATCATGAAATTATCCAACAAAAAGTCACATTGCGCGACATTTTTTGGAAACATCATGAAAATCTCACAAAATGTCACGTAGCGCGATGTTTTTTTCAAACATCATGAAAATATCAGGAAAAATCACATTGCGTGTCGTTTTTTGGAAACGTGAAGAAAATGTCACGAAATGTCCCATTGCGTGACATTTTTTAAAACGTCAGAAAAATGTCACGAAAAGTCACATTGCGTGACGTTTTTTGGGAAACGTCATGAAAATGTCTCGAAAAATCACATTGCGCAGCATTTATTGGAAACGTCATGAAAATGTCACAAAAAGTCACAATGCGCAAACTTTTTGAAAACGTCATGAAAATGTCACGAAATGTCACATTGCGCGATGTTTTTTCGAAACATCATGAAAATATCAGGAAAAGTCACATCGTGTGACATTTTTTGGAAATGTCAAGAAAATGTCACGAAATGTCCCATTGCGTGACGTTTTTTTAAACGTCATGAAAATGTCACAAAAAGTCACATTGCTCAACATTTTTAGGAAACGTTATGAAAAGGTAATAAAAAGTCACATTGAGCGACATTTTTTGAAAACGTCACAAAAATGTCATGAAATGAAAATGTCACGAAATGTCACATTGCACGATGTTTTTTGGAAACATCAGGAAAAGTCACATTGCACGACATTTTTTTAGAAACGTCATAAAAATATCACGAAAAGTCACATTGCGCGACGTTTTTTGAAAACGTCATGAAAATATCACAAAATTTCACATTGCACGATGTTTTTTGGAAACGTCATGAAAATGTCACAAAATTTCACATTGCGCGACATTTTTTGGAAACGTCATGAAAATATCACGAGAAGTCACATTGTGCGACGATTTTTGGAAACGTCATGAAAATGTCACGAAATGTCAACGTCAAGAAAAATCCCACGAAAAGTTTCATTGCGCGGGTTTTTTGGAAACGTCATGAAAATGTCACGAAATGTCACATTGAACGATGTTTTTTTGAATCGTTATGAAAATATCAAGAAAAGTCACATTGCTCGACATTTTTTGGAAACATCCTGAAAATATCATGAAAAGTCACATTGCGCGACATTTTTGAAAACGTCATGAAAATGCCACAAAATGTCAACATTATGAAAATGTCACGAATTATCAACGTTATGAAAATATCCCATGAAAAGTCGCATTGTGCGACATTTTTTTGAAACGTCATGAAAATGTCAGAAAAAGTCACATTGCACGACATTTTTTGGAAACGTCATGAAAATGTTACAAAAAATCACATTGCGCGACGTTTTTTGCAAACGTTATGAAAATGTCACGAAAAGTCACATTGTGTGACATTTTTTGGAAACGTCATGAAAATATCACGAAAAGTCACACTGCGCAATGTTTTTTTGAAAACGTCATGAAAATGTCGCACAAAGTCTAATTGCACGACGATTTTTAGAAACGTCATGAAAATGTCACGAAATGTCGCATTGCACAACGTTTTTTGGAAACATCATAAAAATGTAACGAAATGTCATATTGTGCGACATTTTTTGGAAACGTCATGAAAATGTCATGAAATGTCACATTGCACGACGTTTTTTTGAAATGTCAAGAAAATGTCACGAAATGTCTCATTGCGCAACGCATTGTGGAAACATGATTAAAACGTCATGAAAAGTCACATTGTGCATCGCTTTTTGGAAACGTCATGAAAATGTTGCACAAATTCTAATTGCACGACGTTTTTTGGAAACATCACGAAAATGTCACGAAATGTCACATTGCGTGACATTTTTTGGAAACGTCATAAAAATGTAATGAAATGTCACATTGCTCGACGTTTTTTAGAAACGTCATAAAAATGTCACGAAGTGTCGCATTGCGCGATGTTTTTTTGAAACGTCATGAAAATATCATGAAATGTCCCATTGCGCGACGTTTTTTGGAAACGTCATGAAAATGTCACATTTCGCGACGTTTTTTGGAAGCCTCATAAAAATGTAACGAAATGTCACATTTGCATGGCATTTTTTGGAAATGTCACGAAATGTCACATTACGGGATGTTTTTTTGAAACGTCATGAAAATGTCACGAAATGTCTCATTGTGCAAACGTCATTAAAATGTCGCGAAAAGTCAAATTTTGCAACGTTTTTTGGAAACATCATGAAAATGTCGCGAATTGTGTCACTGCACGATATTTTTTGGAAACGTCATGAAATTATCAGCAAAAGTCAAAATGCGCGAAATTTTTTAGAAACACCATTAAAATGTCACAAAAAGTCACATTGCGCGACATTTTTTTGGAAATGTCATGAAAATGTCACACAAAGTCTAATTGCGCGAAGTTTTTTAGAAACGTCATGAAAATGTCACGAAATGGCACATTGCATGACATTTTTTGGAAATGTCATAAAAATGTAACGAAATGTCACATTGCGCTACGTTTTTTTAAAACGTCATAAAAATGTCACATTGCGCGATATTTTTTTGAAATGTCATGAAAATGTAACGAAACATCTCATTGCACAACGTATTGTGGAAACATCATTAAAATGTCACAAAAAGTCACATTGTGCTACATTTTTTGGAAACGTCATGAAAATGTCCCGAAAAGTCACATTGTGCGACATTTTTTGAAACGTCATGAAAATGTCATGAAATGTGTCATTGCGCAATGTTTTTTGGAAACGTCATGAAATTATCAGGAAAAGTCACAATGCATGACATTTCTTGGAAACCTCATGAAAATGTCATAGAAAGTCACATTGTGCGGCATCATGAAAATGTCAAAAAATGTCTCATTGCGCGACATTTTTTGGAAACATCCTAAAAATGTCACGGAATTCCACATTGCATGACGTTTTTTAGAAACGTCATGAAAATGTCACGAAATGTCTCATTGCGCAACATTTTTTTAAAACGTCATGAAAATGTCACGAAAAGTCAGATTGCGCGACGTTTTTTAATAACGTCATGAAATTCTCACAAAAAATCACATTGCACAACGTTTTTAGGAAGCGTCATGAAAATGTCACGAAAAGTCTTATTGCGCGACGTTTTTTCGAAACGTCATGAAAATGCAATGAAATGTCTCATTGCGCGACATTTTTTAGAAACGTAATAAAAATGTCACAAAAAATCTCATTGCGCGACCTTTTTTTAAACGTCATGAAAATGTCGCTTCACGAAAAGTCACGTTGCGCGACATTTTTAGGAAATGTGAAGAAAAGATCACGACTTGTCACATTGCGCGACGTTTTTTGGAAATGTCATGAAAATGTCCCAAAATATCATATTGCATGACGTTTTTTGAAACTGTCATGAAAATGTTACGAAATGTCATATTGCACAATATTTTTTAAAAACGTCATAAAAAATCAGGAAAAGGTGCGCAACGTTTTTTGATAATGTCATGAAAATATCACGAAATTTCACATTGCGTGATGTTTTTGGAAATGCCACATTGCGCGACATTTTTTGAAAACTTCTTGAAAATATCACGACAAGTCACATTGTGCAACGTTTTTTGGAAAAGTCGTGAAAATGTCATGAAATGTCAACTTCATGAAAATATTCAACAAAAAGTCACATTGCGCGATGTTTTTTGGAAACATCATGAAAATGTCAGATTGCGCGATGTTTTTTTTAAACATCATGAAAATATCAGGAAAAATCACATTGCGTGTCATTTTTTGGAAACGTGAAGAAAATGTCATGAAATGTCCCATTGCGTGACATTTTTTTAAACGTCATGAAAATGTCACAAAAAGTCACATTGTGCGACGTTTTTTTGGAAACGTCATGAAAATGTCTCGAAAAGTCACATTGCGCAGCATTTATTGGAAACATCATAAAAATGTCACGAAAAGTCACAATGCGCAAACTTTTTGAAAACGTCATCAAAATATCACGAAATGTCACATTGCGCGATATTTTTTTGAAACATCATGAAAATATCAGGAAAAGTCACATCGTGTGACGTTTTTTGGAAATGTCAAGAAAATGTCACGAAATGTCCCATTGCGTGACGTTTTTTTAAACGTCATGAAAATGTCACGAAAAGTCAAATTGCTCGACGTTTTTAGGAAACGTCATGAAAAGGTAATAAAAAGTCACATTGCGCGATTTTTTTGGAAACGTCATAAAAATGTCATGAAATGAAAATGTCACGAAATGTCACATTGCGCGACGTTTTTACGAAACGTCATGAAAATGTCACAAAATGTGACATTGCGCGATGTTTTTTAGAAACATCAGGAAAAGTCACATTGCACGACGTTTTTTAGAAACGTCATGAAAATATCAAGAAACGTCACATTGCGCGACGTTTTTTGAAAACATCATGAAAATTTCACAAAATTTCACATTACACGATGTTTTTTGGAAACGTCATGAAAATGTCACAAAATTTTACATTGCACGACATTTTTTGGAAACGTCATGAAAATATCACGACAAGTCACATTGTGTGACGTTTTTTGGAAACGTCATGAAAATGTCACATTGCACGACGTTTTGTGGAAACGTCACAAAAAGTCACATTGTGCAATGTTTTTTTGAAACGTCATGAAAATGTCACGAAAAGTTACATTGTGTGACGATTTTTTGAAATGTCATGAGAATGTCACGAAAAGGCACATTGCGCAACATTTTTTGGAAACGCCATGAAAATGTGACAAAATGTCAACACCATGAAAACGTCACGAAAAATCACATTATGTGACGTTTTTTGCAATCGCCATGAAAAAGTCAACAAAAGTCACATTGCGCGATGTTCTTTGAGACGTCACGAAAATGTCACGAAAAGTCATATTCCGCAACATTTTTTGGAAACGTCAAGAAAATGTCATGAAAAGTCACATTGCACGATATTTTTTGAAAACGTCATGAAATTGTCACGAAATGTCAACGTCATGAAAACGTCACAAAATGTCACATTGCGCGACGTTTTTTGGAAATGTCATGAAAATGTCAGGAAAAGTCACCTCGAACGTTTTTTGGAAACATTATGAAAATTTCAAGAAAAGTCACATTGCGCGACGTTTTTTGGAAACGTCATAAAAATAACACCAAAAGTCACATTGCGCGGCATTTTTTAGAAACGTCATGAAAATATCATGAAAAGTCACATTGCGCGTCGTCTTTTTGAAAACGTCATGAAAATGTCGCACAAAGTCTGATTGCGCGATGTTTTTTAGAAACGTCATGAAAATGTCACGAAATGTCACATTGCGCGACGTTTGTTTGAAAATGTCACGAAATGTCATATTGCGTGACGTTTTTTGGAAACGTCATGAAAATGTCATGAAATGTCACATTGCGAGACGTTTTTTTAAACGTCATAAAAATGTCACGAAATGTCTCATTGCGCGATGTTTTTTCGAAAGATAATGAAAATGTCACGAAAAGTAACATTGTACGAAAGGTCACATTGCGCGACATTTTTGGAAACGTCATGAAAATGTCACGAAAAGTCACATTGCGCGACATTTTTTGGAAACATCATGAAAATGTCAGGAAAAGTCACCTCACGCGATGTTTTTTGGAAATGTCACGAAAATATCACGAAAAGTCACATTGCGCGATGATTTTTGGAAACCTCGTGAAAATATCACAAAAAAGTCACATTGTGCGACGTTTTTTTTAAACGTCATGAAAATATCACGAAAAGTAACATTGTACGACATTTTTTGGAAATGTCATGAAAGTATAACGAAAAGTCACATTGCGTGACATTTTCTGGAAGCCTCATGAAAATATCATGAAAAGTCACATTACGCGATGTTTTTGGGAAACGACATGAAAATGTCACAAAATGTCAATGTTATGAAAACGTCACGAAATATCAACATCATGAAAACATCCCACGAAAAGTCATATTGTGCAATGTTTTTTGAAAACATCATGAAACTATCACGAAAAGTCTCATTACGCGATGTTTTTTCGAAAAGTCATGAAAATATCAAGAAAAGTCACATTGCGCGATGTTCTTTGGAAATGTTATAAAAATATCGAGAGAAGTTACATTGCCCGACATTTTTTGGAAACGTCCTGAAAATGTCATGAAAATTCACATTGCGCGACATTTTTTGGAAACGTCATGAAAATGCCATAAAATGTCAACATTATGAAAATGTCACAAATTATCAACGTCATGAAAATATCTCATGAAAAGTCGCATTGTGTGACATTTTTTTGAAACGTCATCAAAATGTCAGGAAAAGTCATATTGCACGACATTTTTTGGAAACGTCGTGAAAATGTTACAAAAAATCACATTACGTGACTTTTTTTGCAAACGTTATGAAAATGTCATGAAAAGTCACATTGTGTGACATTTTTTGGAAACGTCATGAAAATGTCACGAAAAGTCACACTGCGTAATGTTTTTTTGGAAACGTCATGAAAATGTCGCACAAAGTCTAATTGCAGGACGATTTTTAGAAACGTCATGAAAATGTCACGAAATGTCACATTGCACAACGTTTTTTGGAAACGTCATAAAAATGTAACGAAATGTCACATTGCGCGACATTTTTTGCAAACGTCAAGAAAATGTCATGAAATGTCACATTGAACGACGTTTTTTTGAAATGTAAAGAAAATGTCACGAAATGCCTCATTGCGCAACGCAATGTGGAAACATCATTAAAATGTCATTAAAAGTCACATTGTGCAACACTTTTTGGAAACGTCATGAAAATGTCGCCCAAAGTCTAATTGCGCGACATTTTTTGGAAACATCATGACAATGTCACGAAATGTCACATTGCGTGACGTTTTTTGGAAACGTCATAAAAATGTAACGAAATGTTACATTGCCTGACGTTTTTTGGAAACGTCATAAAAATGTCACGAAATGTCGCATTGCGCGATGTTTTCTTGAAACGTCATTAAAATATCATGAAATGTCCCATTGCGCGACGTTTTTTAGAAACGTCATGAAAATGTCACATTGCGCGACGTTTTTTGGAAACGTCATAAAAATGTAACGAAATGTCACATTGCGTGACATTTTTTGGAAATGTCATAAAAATGTCACATTACGGGACGTTTTTTGGAAACGTCATGAAAATGTCACGAAATGTCTCATTGCGCAACGCATTATGGAAACGTCATTAAAATGTCAAGAAAAGTCACATTTTGCGACGTTTTTTGAAAACATCATGAAAATGTTGCGAATTATGTCATTGCGCGATGTTTTTTGGAAACGTCATGAAATTATCAACAAAAGTCACAATGCGCGACATTTTTTAGAAATATCATTAAAATGTCACAAAAAGTCACATTGCGCGACATTTTTTTAGAAATGTCTTGAAAATGTCACACAAAGTCTAATTGCGCGAAGTTTTTTAGAAACGTCATGAAAATGTGATGAAATGCCACATTGCGTGACATTTTTTGGAAATGTCATAACAATGTAACGAAGTGTCACATTGCGCGACATTTTTTTAAAACATCATAAAAATGTCACAAATGTCACATTGCGCGATATTTTTTTGAAATGTCATGAAAATGTAACGAAACATCTCATTATGCAACGCATTGTGGAAACATCATTAAAATGTCACGAAAAGACACATTGTGCGACATGTTTTGGAAACGTCATGAAAATGCCCTGAAAAGTCACATTGCGCGGCATTTTTTAAAACGTCATAAAAATGTCACAAAATGTGTCATTGCGCGATGTTTTTTGGAAACGTCATGAAATTATCAGGAAAAGTCACAATGCGCGACATTTCTTGGAAACCTCATGAAAATGTCATGAAAAGTCACATTGCGCGAAGTCATGAAAATCTCACAAAATGTCTCATTGCGCGATATTTTTTGGAAACATCCTGAAAATGTCACGAAATTTCACATTGCATGACGTTTTTTAGAAACGTCATGAAAATGTCACGAAATGTCTCATTGCGCAACATTTTTTGGAAACGTCATCAAATGTCACGAAAAGTCACATTGCGCGACGTTTTTTAGAAACGTCATGAAAATCTCACAAAAAGTCACATTGCAGAACGTTTTTAGGAAGCGTCATGAAAATGTCACGAAAAGTCTCATTGTGCGATGTTTTTTGGAAACGTCATGAAAATGTAACGAAATGTCTCATTGCGCGAAATTTTTTAGGAACGTAATGAAAATGTCATGAAAAATCTCATTGCGCGATATTTTTTTAAACGTCATGAAAATGTCGTTTCACAAAAAGTCACGTTGCGCGACATTTTTAGCAAATGTCATGAAAAGGTCACGACTTGTCGCATTGCGCGACATTTTTTCGAAATGTCATGAAAATGTCCCAAAATATCACATTGCGTGACTTTTTTAAAAATGTCGCAAAATGTCACATTGAACAACGTTTTTAGGAAGCGTCATGAAAATGTCACGAAAAGTCTCATTGCGCGACGTTTTTTGGAAACGTCATGAAAATATCACGAAAAGTCACATTGCGCGACGCTTTTTGATAATGTCATGAAAATATCACAAAATTTCACATTGCGCGATGTTTTTGCAAACGTCACCAAAATGTCACGAAATGCCACATTGCGCGACATTTTTTGAAAACATCTTGAAAATATCACGACAAGTCACATTGTGCAACGTTTTTTGGAAACATCGTGAAAATGTCACGAAATGTCAACGTCATGAAAATGTCCAACAAAAAGTCACATTGCGCGACGTTTTTTAGAAACATCATGAAAATGTCACAAAATGTCACATTGAGCGATATTTTTTTGAAACATCATGAAAATATCAGGAAAAATCACATTGCGTGTCGTTTTTTGGAAACGTGAAGAAAATGTCATGAAATGTCCCATTGCGTGACATTTTTTTAAACGTCATGAAAATTTCACGAAAAGTCACATTGCACGACGTTTTTTTGGAAATGTCATGAAAATGTCTCGAAAAGTCACATTGCGCAGCATTTATTGGAAACATCATGAAAATGTCACGAAAAGTCACAATGCGCAAACTTTTTGAAAACAACATGAAAATGTCACGAAATGTCACATTGCGAGATATTTTTTCGAAATATCATGAAAATATCAGGAAAAGTCGCATCGTGTGACGGTTTTTGGAAATGTCAAGAAAATGTCACGAAATGTCCCATTGCGTGACGTTTTTTTAAACGTCATGAAAAGTCAAATTGCTCGACATTTTTAGGAAACGTCATGAAAAGGTAATAAAAAGTCACATTGCACGACGTTTTTTGAAAACGTCATAAAAATGTCATGAAATGAAAATGTCAAGAAATGTCACATTGCGCGACGTTTTTAGGAAACGTCATGAAAATGTCACAAAATGTCACATTGCACGATGTTTTTTGGAGACATCAGGAAAAGTCACATTGCACGACGTTTTTTTAAAAACGTCATGAAAATATCACGAAAAGTCACAGTGCGTGACGTTTTTTGAAAACGTCATGAAAATATCACAAAATTTCACATTTCACGATGTTTTTTTGAAACGTCATAAAAATGTCACAAAATTTCACATTGCGCGACATTTTTTAGAATCGTCGTGAAAATATCACGACTAGTCACATTGTGTGACGTTTTTTGGAAACGTCATGAAAATGTCACAAAATGTCACATTGCGCGACGTTTTATGGAAACATCATGAAAACGTCACGAAAAGTCACCTTGTGCAATGTTTTTTTGAAACGTCATGAAAATGTCACGAAAAGTTACATTGTGTGACAATTTTTTGAAATGTCATGAGAATGTCACAAAAAGGCACATTGCGCAACATTTTTTGGAAACGCCATGAAAATGTGACAAAATGTCAACGCCA
>JAOSBK010001037.1:0-13820 GCA_027568895.1 Erythroxylum shatona
TCAACTTCATTTCAATCAACTCATCCACTTGAACTTTCATAACCCATCAAATCTCCACAATTATCAAGAAACATCAATAAATCCCATAGTTCTTTTCTCATAATTTCCTTAAAGCATGAATACTTCCATTACACAATGCATATATAAAAACACTTATTTCTTTTCAATTATTATTTCTAAATTCTACTTAAAAATCGGGGTCCAACATATTAATTGCCACGTGAGATGTTTTAGTAATCTCAAGTCTAATGATCAATTATACAACTATCATAATGAGTAAATCCGCAAACATATAAGTAATATTCCATTTGGAATTGTCACAATCAGGCCAATTTAGGAAACTTATTCTTCAATAAGCACTTACATATTGGTTTAAGTATCTTAATACTTTAATTTATGAGATCAATTACTTTCTTCATAAGAAATAAATATATTGTGTGCTAGTTTTACCGTTTCATCATTATCCTATCTTAATGAAACTGTAACAAGGAATGATATAGGAATAATACATAAATTCAAATTGAATATCACAAATATGATCTCATCATAATTTCAATTGTATAGTAATTATTTTTGAGATTTTACCTTTAGTATTAAAACATCATAGATAATTATAATAATGTATTACATAAAATTACAACCAATTGATTGGTTGTAAGGGCATAAGCTAATAGATGAAACTACGTTTTTAGTAAAATTGTAATATGAAATCATAACTTTCAATTGTGCATCTTAAAAAAAAACTTTCAATTGTCATGCTTAGTCTGCAAACCTAAAGACTAATAACTAAAATTATTCCTCTTTTATTCATTATAATTCTTTGATGACATCTTTCATTGCCATTCTCTCTTTAAGTGATCATGTAGAGCATCTGACTCTAATTATAAGAATTAAAGATAAGCACTTCTTCTTCTTCTTTTCACCACCTTTTCATAATCTTCACATACTCCTTAAAGTTTAGGTAGAAGCTTGGTTCAATGATCTACATAATTTTTTTCAGAAGTTGGTAAAAAAGGAGTTAAAAGATTATGTAAATTGATATTGTAATAGGATTTATTGTGCTTTTGATGACTATATTTGCAATTATGTAAAAGGAAAATGACTTTAAATTGCATGGTTCTGGACATTTATATTGACACGCTTTGTAATATGAATGAAAATTCTATAATGACAATGTTGTTTAATTCAAATTAATGTTAAAATTGTTCTCTAATTAATATTTGTTATTATTGATTACATAAGAATGCCACCAAGTAAGTGTTAAAAGCAAATGTAAACAATAATTTATCAAAAGAAAATGGTTAAACCTAGCATTTGGAATATTATCATGTATATATACATTGTTGAGCTAAAATGTATTTTAATTAAATTCATATACAATTATTTATCAAAAGATATGTGAAAGGAAGCTGTTTTAAAGATAGAAAATTTTATTTAAAAAGTTTTGCATTCATCATATAAAAGTCAATAGACAAATATTCCATATAATCATTTTATTTTGATTGATTCTTCTCCATGTTACTTTATGGCTGCACATTAGATTGAGAAACTTGCTCCTATAATGATTGTCCACTTTTAACCAATGATTCTCTCACTTTCCTTATTTCAACTAGAGTTGGCAAAAAGGCACAAGGCATAAGCCCAACTTGACCTAAAGTTAATGGGCCATACCTATTTTTTTAAAAGTTAAGTCTCAAGTTATGCTCGAACTGCCCAAGCTTGGCTTGATTTGTGGCCCGATAGCTATAACGAAAAAATCACATCATTTTACAAAAAATGATGTTATTTTTTATTGCTAATTTAAAAATTGAGTCAGATTCGGCTGCCTATTGCCTAGTTCAGTCGCAAGATGGGCTTAACTTGGTTTGATATATTTCCACCCTTATCTTCAACTTGTAATTATTGTGAAGTTATCTTTAACTGTCCTTTGAACCTTAGCCCTTTGATTCAAAGAACAACTTGATTGTGTGAGGATAAACATCTCTATAATTCCTTTTAGTGGCTTATGTAGACCTATCAACTTGCAAATTATCTTGTTACTAATTAATTATATAAACTTATTGATAATCTCATAAATAAGTATTATAAACATACCTCATAATATTGCTTTATTGACTAGGTATGAGAACATCTGCTATATTGTTAGCACGAATAACTTATATTAATAAGAAGATACAACACATAAATGAGTGTTAATCAAACATATGCCTCAATTGCCAAAAAATTGATTAAAACTCAAAGATTTATATACCTATAAATATGCCTTAATTAGAACTTATATACATATAGAATGATCTAAGTTATGAACTTGAACAAAAATATTTGACAATATTATTTATTTGTTTTATATTTATATACATACTTTAAAAATTAGCAAATTTAAAATTCACTCATATTGGTTAGATGTTTCAATAGGTACTCTTGGGTCTTCTTCAGGCATTTTCTTGATGTGTGATATTTTGTACTTAGCACTTTTGAGATAACTTATTTGGATTTATTAATTTACTTTATCTTTTCATTTTTCTCTCTTGTCTCCTAATATGACTATTTTATCTAGTAGGTGAATTTGTTCATAGTTAGTTATTGTTCAAAAAATAATATCCTTTGAAGGTTGTTAATATGGCTATACATACTTTAGAATCAGACCTTATTAAACCAATCATTTATATATACCTCGGCCTTTTACTTATAGTTATGGGTAACACTTATGAAATGTTTATAGGTGTAGCCATGTAAATATCATGCCGTATAATTACATGTTTGTTCTCTACCAATCTTGATAATGCACTTTCTATCTCCCTTTGAAACTTTATATGCCCCACCTACATTTTAGATTATTCATTTCCTAACATTTATTGTTCTTTTTGAATTTCTTTATATTTTAAATGTAATATTTATTTTCCATCTATGTAAATGATATCTCATATTAACATATCTCTTTATCATTATGATTCTTAAGATTTCAAGTATGCTAATTATTAATTTGTCTCTAATAAGTAAGATTCACCTATTAAATAGAGGGAATTATTATGTCAGAGATATGTAGATTCCCTAAAATTTTTCTCTTCCTTTTCTCCATAACTACCCTAGTTTGATGTCTCTTTTATGGCCTTCCTCATTCTCACTTCAAATTGTTCTTCTACTTCCTTAAGTTCAATCCTTTAAGTTGTGTCTTTTGTGTTGTGTTTTCCCTCATTATTTTTCTTCTCGTGTGTTTTCCCTTCTCCTACCTTTTACTGGAGTTAGTTCTCTATCATCTTTAGTTTTTTTAGTTTAGGAGTATTTTAGTCTTCTCACTTTTCTTAGCTTTCTCACCACTCCATATTATTATTTTTAGAACATTAATTTTGACTCTTTCCTATTCCATCATGTTCAGTTTTTTCTTTACTAGGCTTTATAGCTAACTCCTCTTTAGTTAATAACTAGGTCGCCTTATATCTTGGAAACTTTCTCCCTTTTCTCCCCTAGCTCTTCTCTAGCTACAACTCCTTCTTCTTCTACTTCCACATCTCCTCCCTATATCATCATGGGTCACGAATATTCTTCCCTTCCTTTTTCCTTCCTTCCCTCTTCCTTCCCTCTTCCTTCCTTCCCACTTTAATTCTTATTAACTTGAATGTTAAGCCTTCCTTAGGGACCTTAGGAATCTTCTAATACTTATAAGTATATTCATCCTCTAGGATTAATGCTAAAGCTAGCTCAAAATAATTGGTTAGGGACCTTTCTACTATCAATCTCCATTATTGTCCCCTTTCTAACCTAAAGGGTTCAACTATGGTAACTCCTACTATAAAAGTTCTTCAAGAAGGAGCAAGGATCTAGGTAATAACCTTAGTGGGGGTTTTTTTTAAGAAAAGGTCTGCACTATAGTTCATTTATGGGAATTCAAGCAATGGAAGAATATTAGTCTTAAGGAGGTCCTTTTAAGTAAAGATAACCTCTTCCCTTTTCACATTCATTTCCACCACTTTTGCTCAGAAGATTCTTGAAGAGGGCCTTTTGCATTTGTCATATGTTCCTATGGAAGCATGGATTAAACTTGAAAAATTTTAAGGAGAATCAAGTGCCTTTATGATTAAATCTACATAATATTCCTCCAAAATGTTGGTCTACTAGGGGACATAGCAACCCTGCAAGTTATTTTGGGAGACCATCTGTGTGGATAAAAGTACAAAAATTAAAAAAGTTAGGTATGCAAGAATCTGTATGGTTGTAGAGCTAAAACTGGACTTACCATATGTGATACCTATACTTAGACTTAGAGATAGTGAGTCACTTATAGAGGATATAGTTAGAGTCTCATATATTTGGAAACTATTAAATGTTTAACAGAAAAAATGTTAAAAGCCAATAAAATAAGGTTCATTTGAGAAGACTACTGGGAATTAATAAGAGAGGAGAATATAAAGATAAAGAAGAATATTCCTAAAGATATTGCTCCAACTCCAATATGCATATCTACCCCTAACATTAGCATTGAATGGAATTAGTTGATGACTCAAACTTATTAGAAAGTATTACCTATGAACCCCCTTTTAGATCAAGTTAATACCTCTCTATGTAATAAGGTTATTGCAAAACCAAGTTCAAGAGATAATGACAACTCAAGCTCCATAAGAAAGAGTCATCTCCTAATGGAAAGTTGATTAGTGCAAATAGAAGGAGGTCAAAAAGGAAATTTTGATCTAAGGGCTCAAGGAGCCAATTAAACCCTTAATGACTTTTATGTCTTAGAATGTAAGGGGCATCAACTATTCTAAGAAACAAAAAGCTTTAAGGGATTATATTTAAGAAATAAAATCTATGTTTAGAGGTTTTTTTAGGTCCAAGATTAAGTTTGATAAGTGTAAGAATATGGATTTTATGAGAAAACATTGGAACTTAGTTTCTAATCATCATTTTCATCATTATAAGAAGATAATTATGGCATTCATTCTGAATCAAGTGGAGGTACTAGTGATTCTCATAACCTAATAATTGATGGATCTAAATGTTTTTTTTTTCTATAAGGGAGAATCAGGTTTTATATGACAATAGTTTATGGCTCAAACATAACCTTTTAAAAGAAATTGTTTTAGCACAATCTAGGAAACATTTAGTTTCTTATGAATGATCCTTGGATATTAGGGAATACTAGTAGTGCTATTTTAATTTTTGAAGTAGTTGGTAACTCTAATTTGAATAATTAAAATAGTGAATTAAAAAAATGTTTTATTGAAATAGAGGTTACAAATTTGAATTATGAAGGGAATCTTCATACTTTAAGTAACAAGAAATAAAGGGAGTGGAACATAAGGCAGAAGCTAGATAAGGCTATGGTGAATGAGGTGTGGCTCTAAAAGTTTTCTAAAAGCATTGCTTCCTTTGGTATTCCAAGGTTCTCTAATCATAGCCCTTTAATTGTTCAAAATCTATTTTTCTATCTAAATAAGAGATGATCCATTTGTCTTTAATAACTTCCTAGTTGACGTAGAGGGATACAAAGTTATTGTTAGGAGTGGTATTGCTTATGAATTTGATGGTTATATTTACATGAGGAAATTAGGAATAATGAAAAAGGAACTCAAACTCCTCAAATTCAATAAATATAGGGATACTTAAATGTGTATTGATGATTCCAAATCTCTTGCCCTTTGAATTCAAGAGTAGGTAAATAGTGCCTCAGGGGATGCAAATATATTAAAAAGTGAAAAATTTGTTCCAAATGATTACTATGAAGCTTTAGAAGTTCATAATTCACTTCTGATATAGAAAGTTAGAGTCTTTTAGTTAAAGGAGGGAGACAAAAATACAAAATTATTTCATAGATCAATTGATGTAAGGAAGAACATTAATATCATCTATTTTATTTTGAAGCAAGATAGGGGGATAACCATTTCTCAGGATGATATCAATTATGAGGTGTTAAATTTCTTAAAAAATACTTTAAATACTAAAACCGTCAACTTTTCAATACCTCAATTACTTAAAGGTTTCATTTTCACCACTTTATAGCAACTAAAATTGATTCCTTGATCAAATCTATAATAGATGAATTAGTGGAAAGAGTAGTATTTCAATTAAGTAAGTCCACTCTTTTCTTTCAAAAGTCTTAACTATAGATCAATGTATTAGTTACTGATGCAAGTTAGGAGTTCTTTTCTAATATGAAAATGCTTAAAGAGTTCAACAAGACGTTTATAAGAGTTCAACAAGAAGTTTATAACACTCATCCCAAAAACCCTAACCATGCTTCAATCTTGGATTACATACATATTTTGTGATGTAATATATTGCATAGGATAATTGCCAAATCTATTCCACTAAGATTGAAATCAATGGTAGCGAGAATCATTAATGGATCTTAAGGTGCCTTTGTACATAATAGATTGATTGGTGATAATATCTTACTTGTTCAAGAGTTACTCAATTCCTATAGTAGAAGGAAATCCAAAAAAATGTTATTAAATTGGATTTTCATAAAGTATTTTACTCTATAACCTAGAGTTATGTTATTCATATGTTTAAAGCTTTTAGCTTCTTCATTTACGAGATCTATCAATTCATTACCACCATATTGTTCAAGTCCTTATTAATGGAGTTCCTATAAGGCTTTTCTTTGGTGGGAAAGGCCCTTGTCTCCCTATTTATTCATCCTTTGCATGGAATCCCTTTTATGACTAATTTCTTGTAATATAAAAAATGAATTGGGGTTCTTGTATCATATTAGGTGTAAAAAACTTGAAATTTTTTTACCTTTGTTTTATAAATGATCTTGTACTTTTTTATAAGGATAATGAAAAATCATTGGCTTATTAAGTTCCACTCTTAAAGATTTCTTTCAATAAAGAAAAAATTCATTTAATTATCTTAGCTAGTGGAAAACATCTTTAAAGCTAGCTTTACTCCATTCCTGGTTTATAATACAAAGAGCTTCCTTTCACTTATTTAGGATTGCCTATTTTCATGAAAATGTTTCTCTATAGGGATTGCATTCCTTTAATAGGATCTAGAAGTGAATTTTCAATTAGTGTAATATAACTCTAACATTTGTTGGTCAATTGCTTCATATCAATTATGTGTTGAACTTACTACATATATTTTGGTCTTTGCACATCTTCCTATCCAATGGGGGTGATGAAAGGTTTAGAAAAGATTTTTATAAGGTTCCCATAGTTAGGGATAGATGGATCTCACACTTTCTATAAGTTTAAATGGGAAGAGGTATGCTTACCCAAATTTTTTGAATGCTTAGGCATCCAGGCCTTGAATCTTACCAACAAGGCACTAATGGTTAAACAATGTAATAGAACTCTAGCTAATATATATGCCTTATAGATAAAATGAATTTTTACCTATTTCTTGAAAGGTAAGAGGTTTTAGGAATTGAAAATCAAATCTACAACATGTTCGTTTATGATTCAGATGCCAAGAATGAGGGGAAGCTCTTCACATAAAATGTAATGCAGAGTAAGGAATGGGAAATTGATTTCCTGTAGTGCAATAATTTGAGCACTCGTGGTCCCCTCTCTAACCAAATACACTGCTTAACTAACTGATATCTTACTTCTTTAAAAGTCAGCTTAATCATTTGCAATGGTGAGTGGTTAAATAGGTTTTTAGAGCAGTTTGACAAATTGACCCATACTTATCAACCCAACTTAGCTTTAGATGATATTTATATATGGTTGAGGGATCATTTAAGAAGTTTAACCTCAAATCTTGTAAGGAAGCATTTAGGCTATAGTTACACAATCATCATTGCACAATATCATTTGGGGTAAGAAGCTACTTCCCAAGTTTTCCACTTTCTTTTAGCTTGTAGTTGAATGTACACTTAAAACTATTATTATACTTAACTTTCTTAGTATCCTAATAGATGTAGCTTACGCAAGAATGCTCCTTAATCTCTAAACTACTTATTTTTCTTGTATCAATTCTTATTCTCCATTTGGAACACTATTCAATATCTTTGCTTATTAAATGGTAACAACTCTAATTATTAGGATATCTTTGATATGGTTACTAGCTCCAAGCCACCTGGTCATTTAGGGAAGAAATCCTACTCAATTATAACACTAGGTTGTACAATGTTGGCTATTTGGAATGAAAGGAACTTTAGGATCTTTAAAAGCCTTGAAAAATTTAGAGAATTAGTTTTGTCTGATTCGTGTCGAACACCTTAGAAAATAAAACCTAACTTTACACAACAAAATTTGTAATAGTGGTGAGCAAGGATCGTATCCACAAAGAGTGTGTATCTAGCTTTTGTAATAAATAAATCAGTGTTTAGAATTTGTTGGGAAGAGAATGTCCTTAAATTTAATTAAGAAAATAAAGTAAAACTAAACAATTGAAGAGAAATCAAATTAAATAGTACAAAATTACTAAGATTAATCAATAGGTTTCTAATCTGTTTTATGGTTCATTCTCAAAATTCACATGAATATGTTTAATCAATTGTATTATTGTTATTGAACTCTCTTTGAAACTATTAACCATATATTAAAAACAAGCTCTGTTAATCCCACTTTTCCTTAGGTTATATCTAATCAAAACAAACCCTTTAACTAGGTCTAGCTATCAGACAATCTAGAATAAGCTCTCTAAATTTAGTGTGATAATTTCATTATGTAATAGAAGAATAGGTTAATCTAGGTAAAATCCATATAAGATTGGGTCATTTAACCTATGATATGTTATACCAAATGATGTGTGACCATTCTTTTACCACAAGTCAATCAGAGTTACAATGATTACGTATTACAATCTAGATTATGCCAATGGGTTCATAAATGAAAAATCTATTTGGAATATCTAAATCATTTATACATAAATCCCAAAGTATGAATCATAGATTAACTTAATTAGTTGTAAAAGAGAGTTAAGAATGACATTACTCAATATCCCTTTTGAATTGTAAGGATGAAGTTTAGTTCCTCATAGCTCTCGAAATGGTAAGGAATTTGCCTCCCTTTTTTGTCTTTAATCTCTTCATACGTTATTTCTCCTCTTAAATTCCTTTTTAGGTTAAAAATTAGAGTTAAACCATCATACAAAATCAGCTACACAAGCATGCAAGCGACCAGTCCACACTTGACTTTGTAAGTTACAAAAGTACTTAGAACTACATCTTTGTACTCTTATATGCTTCTAGTGCATTACATGGTCCTATACACAATAGTATAATTTGAAATAACTTCATTTCTTACATTCTTTATCATATCTTCACCCTAATTCATATCCTTCTTTCTCCATTAATGCAAATAAGATAAACAATTGATAGAACAACTCTAAGGATATGTTTTCAGCTCATTTTGGTTCTTATTCCTCCAAGTTGTTCCTAAAACAAAGTATGAACCAAAATAAGTATCTTAACTATAACATAACATTAATCACTAATCATTAGGGAGTAAATATAAAGTCAATCAAGCACTTATCAAGTTCCCCTGCACTTAGCATTTCTCCATCCTCGAGCAAAATTAAAAATCAAAATTAAAAAGAACTTCCTCTTTAACCATATTTCTTAAGAATTAATAGTTATAAGAAAAGAGGAAAGCCTTTTAAAAATAATATAAGAATTAAAAATTCAATGTTTTTACTTATGATCAATCAACAACTGTTCCCTTTAAAAACTGAACACTCTTGGGGTAGACTTTGACAAGTTGTGTTTAATAATAGGATAATTCTACAAGTATACTTAAACACCTTTCATGATGACTTTACATATCATTTTAGTTATCCAAAATTAAAGATTCATATTTATAATCATGAATCAAAGGAATTTTCAAGGTTGTAAAGGGCTAAAGGATAAGGTGAGATGTATTTGGATCATGTTGTTCAAAATTTGTCAAAGCTAGCAAAGTAAAAAAGACACTTAATAAAGTATCTAGTGCAAAAATTAACATCCACTTAAAATTGGTACCATTAGTTATGATGAATGAGGAAACTTTATTTTGAAAATTAGATTCAAGCCTCTGTACTAAAAATCACATGAAGCACATAGAATTAAAAGGAATTGTCCATAGAAACAATGGTAAACAATGTACTGTAACTATAAGGAGTGACCCTTCACAATAACTTCTCCCTTATTTACATCACAATCAATTCACCCATTCTATACAACTTTAGGAGGAAAGACTAACACGAATTACTTTGCAAAATAAATGATTTGCCTATTTAATAACTTCTTTTCTTTTAGTGTCTTTTTCTTTATTTTTTAATAAAGATAATAATTGAAAGAAACTACGTTAATAATGGAATTAATTGATAAGAGATAAAAATCACATTCCATCAACTATAGCTAAACCAAATATATGCACGCTTTTACATTTATGCTCATGTACATCCAAAAACATCAACAATCACAAATGCTCAACAAGAATTAAGGTTGGGTGAGACATTCGATTAGGTTAAAGGCTCATAAAGTGGTTGACATAAAAAGAAAAAGGCTAAGAAAGCCCAAGGTGTTTAATCATAGGATATGTCATGTTATTGGGTGGGCTATTTGGCTAATGTAGCTTAAAAAAAGAATGCCTATATCATTTCCATGTTAATGAATATAATAAAAATTTGGTCTCAAATAGAAAATCAAGGCAAAGTCTAGATGTACATATCATGAAGGTCACACATAAATAAAAGACAATGAGACTAATATGGATGTGCCATTCTAAAAGGTTCAAAATCTCTCTGACTTATATCCACTCACTAGTCACTACTTTTATAAAGAGAACATATATTGACCAATCATAAGAGTAAAAATACATGACCAAGTTACCATGAATTTTTCTAGTTTATTCTACTTTTTAATTATAACTATATAGTCATAGAAGCAATAGAAAAAGTGAGAATGTTCATTTTTTTAATGTGCAAAAAGAACTTAAAATTGCCCTAAAAGAACTTAAAACAAAAATAACTAGTAAATTCTCTAGTCACACACTTAAAGCTTACATTGTCTCCAATGTAACATTAAAATAAGGCATTTAATAGGGACAAAAATTGTGATAATGTAAAGGAAAAGGAACAAAATTCCTTTAGGTAGCCTCTTAAGCAATGCATTTATTTATTATTGTTAGTTTGACTTCGTGTTTTCCTCATCAAGTGATAATATTTGACCTCCAGGGGTAATAACTTTTGCATTCTCCATTTAAAGGCTTGAGTCAATGACTAATGTTTTCCCTATTTTTAGACTCATAATATCCACTACATCATAGAGATAATTTCACCCCTCTTACTCATTTCATTACCTTTCAACTTCTGCTTTCTCTAAATAATTTTTCATGCCTCGATACTTTCTTGATCGCATCTAACAGTGGTATATTCACATAAATCCTTTTAAAAATCTCATGGATTGCCTTATCCTTATCCTCGTTATTTGACTTTACTAACCTGATCAGGAATGGTGGAGGGTTAGTTTTAATAACAATTAAGGATTCAATATTTACTTTTGACGTTGATGATATACACCTTTCTCCTTCAAGCTCTTCCTCAATTTATTCTTCACTAGCCATCCTTTGTGTAGTCCTTTTAGGATCCTCAAGCTTCCTATTACTCCTCAAGGTGATTGCACTAATATTCTTCATATTTATCTTAAGTTGTGATAGCAGTTTTCCTCCTCTTTGGACTTCCAAATGATTGATAGCCACTGCCATATGTCTCTTATGATTCTTTAAATTTTGGATACCAGTCTTAGTCTCTTGGAATCGAGATATTGTCTCCTGTTAAAACTGCTTTACATCCTGCTGAAATTGTAAAGTGTTACTGACAAAAGACATAACTATATCTTCAAATGATGTACTTGAGGTAGAGGGGGAGGCTTGCTGTTTATATTGAAATTACTGTTCACTCGGCGACCTATATGAGAAATAGCTATGCTTCCTATTCCCTTTATAGTTGAGGATTGAGTGATATCTTAAACTTAGGTTATAGGTCTAGAAATATGAGTTGTATTGATGGAATAGAAATTTCCCCTATAAACGAAGGATGTTAGTTGATCTAAACGAAGTTTTGTGGATGAGTTGTTTACCATATTTACCCTATGAGCATCATTGAGGATGCCAAGTTATTGAGTGTTTGCTACCATATGCTTAATTAAAATTCTAGCCTCCATGATAGTCTTTTCACACAATGCTCCACCAGTTGCTGCATCTACTAAACTCCTGTCCATAGGCAATAAGCCTCTGTAGAATTATTAGATAAGGAGTTATTTTATGATATTGTGATGAAATTAGTTGACACACAACTTCTTAAAACTCTCCCAATAATTGTAAAGGGATTCTTCATGATGTTGCTCTATCCCAAAAATATTTTTCCTTATATTAGCTGTTTTGATGCTAGAAAGTACTTCTACAAAAATACCCTCTTAATTTCGATCCATGTGCCTACACTCCTTATAGGCAGATTAAAAAGCCAATCTTTTTCTGCATCCTTTAGTGAAAATGAAAAAGCCTAGAAGTTATATACTAAGACATGCCACATTAATCTCTTTGAGATGTTTGTGAGCATCCTCACCCATAAGATCATGAAAGTTAGGCCAAAGATGGATTAAGCCAGACTTAAGCTTAAAAGTAATATATTCAACAAAATTTAAAAAAGTAATGCGTAAGGATTATTGAGTCAGGTATGGTGCAACCATACTCTTAGATTTCTAATATTGGTCATTTCTTTAAGTTTAATTCCTTATTTTATTACTAGTTCTAGTTTTCCTAAATAACCTCCGCATTATCCTTTAAATCTTAGGATCAAATTTTATAGGGTCTTAATGAGGAGATCTTGTCATTACCATACACAAACACTAACAAACATAAAAAGATCAAAAAATAACTCTAAAAACCAATTATAAACAAATATATACAAAACATCAATTAATATAAAAAATCTAAATCTCTTCACTCCCCAACAGTGACACCAAAATTCTTCAAGCATATCGAACACACCAAAAAATAAAACCTAACTCTGAATAACTAAATTTGTAGTAGTAGTGAGCAAGGATCATATACATAGAAAGTGTGTTTCTAGATTTTATAATGAATAAATCAATTAAATTCAATTAATAAAATAATTTGTAACTAAACTATTGAAGAAAAATCAAATCAAACAGTTCAAAATTGCTAGGATTAATCGATGTGTTTTGAATCTAGTTTATGATTCAATCTTAACCTTCACACGAAAGTGCACAATTAACCATCATACTATTCTCATACCTTTCTTTGAAGCTATTAACCTTAGTTTAACAACAAGCTTTGTTCATCCCATTTTCCCCTTAAGTTGCATCTAATTAAAACAAGTTATTTCATTAGGTCTAGTTATTAGAAAACCTATAATAAGCTTTCTAGATTTAACATGGCAATCGCATTATGTAATAAGAAAATGGCTTATTCTAGGCAAAACCCATATAGGCCAGGGTCATTTAACCTATCCTATATTATCCCTAACGATAAGCAACCATTAGTTTACCACAAATGAATCAAAGTTATAATGATTACGTATTGCAATCTAAATCCTGGTAATGAGTTCATACATGAATATTCTATTTAGATTATTTAAATAATTCATACGTAAATCGTAAAACACTAGATTAATATAATCAATTACAAAATAGAGTTAAGAACAAGAACAATATCAATAGATTAATCAATACTTAAATATGTTCGTCAGCCTCGATATCCCTTTTGAACCGGAAGGATGAAGTTTAGCTCCTCATACCTCTCCAAAATGGTAAGGAATCTACCTCCCTTATTTGTCTCTAAACTCTTCATACTTCATTTTGAAGTGAATCACACGTTAATACAATACTTATAAAACGATATAGAATACACGAGAAGGGGGGGTTGAATTGTGTA
>JAOSBK010001109.1:0-13814 GCA_027568895.1 Erythroxylum shatona
TTTTCCTCAAGAATCAATTCAATCGGATCTCCACAGATCAAGAATTTCTCAAAAGACTGAACCATGTTCAGAAAATTATCTAACTCACTTTGATTAAATAAATCAATCTCAATTTAATCTCATAAAATTACAAATTTCTCCTGAGGATGTAGATAATTTCCTCAGGAATCCAACGCTTCAAAAACTAAATCAATCGGATGTTGGACGAAAAAGATATAAGCAAAAGATTGCACAAGAGTCGGATTAGAGGAAGTAAAGTTAAGAAAACCAAAGGGGCAAAACGGCGTCGCATCAGAAGAAACGGACGAGCGCAGAGGAGAAGAACTCGAAACCACGTCGCAGAGAGGAAGCAAAACGACGTCGCATGGAGGCAAAACGAGTGCGTGGAAAGCAGAAACCAAGCGAAACGGCGTCGGGGAGAGGGCGAGCTCGCCCTCGCGAGGGCAAGCAGCTCGCACCGGGTGAGCGAATACGCTCGCGCGCCCTCGCAAGCGGTCGCAAGGGCGAGCAGCGCCCGACCCTTTTTCTTCTTCTTTTTTTTTACTTAATAAATCCAAAATTTTCAAAATTCATATCTCTTGATTCCGAACTCCAAATTTGACAAATTTGGTATCAATAGAAAGCTCATAGGAAGCTATACAACTTCCATGAAGAACTCGAAAACTAATTCAGCCTCTAATGTGATCAAAATTCTTATCAAAGATTCTGTCCAATTTAATAATTCCCTAAGTAATAACTCAACTTTGAAAATTTCTATCTTTCTACTCCAAAATCCAAACATGTCATATTTTATATAAATGCAAAGATCAGAAAGAAACCCACAACTTTCATGAAGGACAGAAAAATCAATTTGGCCTCTAAAGAAGTCAAATTTCTAATCAAAAGTTATGTCCTCTACTAATCATGCTAAACAATAACAGAAATTTGTAAAAATCATAACTTCTTATTCCATGATCCAAAAATTGCATATTTCACATCAATGGAAAGATCAGAACATACTCTAACACTTTCATGAAGAACTTAATCACAAATTCAACTTCTAACTAGGTCAATTTTTCAGTCAAAGATTCTGCCAAACATGTGTCATCCTAAAGCATATCCAAACTTTACAATTTCATATCTTTCAATTCTCACATCCACTAATTGCATATTATACATCATTGTAAAGCTAAGAAAATCTTCTATGACTTTCATGAAGACCACTTAACTTAATTCAGACCATATCAGTCCAGAAATTGGCCTCAAAGCACAACATACATAATCTTACTCTTAATAGCATTTTTCAAACAAAGCAAAAATAACCTTAACTTCAGAAAATCATAACTTTCACTTCTGATATCGAAAAATATCAAACTTTATGGCGACAGAAAGCTTTCAACAGAAGCTACAATTTTCATGAAGATCATTTTCTCAAATTCGGCCTAAATCAAAAAGTCAACTCTCTATCCCTAAAAAGTCAACTTTCTTAATTTTCCAAAATCTCATACTTTCACTCTTTATTTCTTGATTTTCAATTTCCATTTCAATCAACTCATTCACTTTAACTTTCATACCCCATACAAATCTATTCAAAACCCAAAGTTATCAAAATCAATCCATTCTTTTCTTATCAATTTCCTTATATACTAAAATACTCATTTAATTTCAATTATTATTTCTAAATTCCACTCAAGAATCGGGGTCCAACAGACATGGTGCCATATGAAGCCCTATTTGGTAGGAAGTGTAGAACTCTAGTGTGTTGGATAGAATTAAGTGAAAATAAGATGATCAGGCCTAATATTGTGAAAGATACTGAAGAGAAAGTTGAAATCATCCAAAAAAGGTTGAAACCTGCCAATGATAGGCAGAAATCCTATATTGACTTGAAAAGGAAAGATATTGAGTATCAGGTAGCAGATAAAGTGTTTTTAAAAGTGTCACCATGGAAGAACATACTTCAGTTTAGGAAGAAAGGTAAGCACAATCCACGATACATCAGTCCTTATAAGATTCTTAAGAGAGTCAGACCAGTAGCCTATTAGTTAGCTCTTTCTGAAGAATTGACCAAGTTATAAGATGTGTTTCGTATTTCAATGTTGAGAAGATATCGGCCTAATGATGCACACAAGATTCCTGCGTAAGAGATTCAAGTGCAACCATATTTGTCTTATGGAGAAAGGCCTGTGTCTATTTTGGGTAGAGAAGCCTGACAACTTAGAAATAAGCAAATACCTCTAGTGAAAGTACTTTGGCAACACCACGGATTGTGAGATGTTTAATGAATGAATTTTTTAATTGGTTTAAACATGAATTTAATGAGGTATTGAAGCATGAATAAGGTAGAATTGAAGTGAAATTGATGGACTTTGGTGAAGGTGTGTCTAATGGAAGTGAAGAAGTTAAGTTTTAGAAACAAACTGAAGGTTGTGGGGGGTGAACCTTCAGTTCACTCATCCCACGACCATGGGATTTATAAGGCACATTCCTATAGTTGTGGGGAATGGTAGGAAGGTGAAAAACTTAGTTATATGCTTATAAGGTTAGGTCTTTTTATTTCTTACATTGGGACTTAATTGGACTTGTTTAAGATGTGAAATGAACTTAAATTGAGGTTAGATTAATTGAGTAAAAGTTAATTTAGTTATGGATTATTAATTAAGGTAATCACTTAAGGAATATGTGGTTAGTTAATAATATGTCTAATGTTGAAATGTATGGTGTGTTCAAGGATGAATGTGCCTTTATGAACATAAATGTATTTCAAAGGATTTATATGATGTGAATTGAATATGATTTTTTGTGAATTGGGAATACGTGTAACTATATGTAATATGTAAATTCATAATGCATTTATTGGTACATTATTACAAATGTTTATGTTCATGAGGTATGTCAAGTTGTTGGATATGAAATATTATGTTCAATTTGAGAAAATTGGAATAAAGACATATATTGTGCACTACATCTTTTGCATAAGATTCTGAAATTTAAAATGTTTTGTTTTAAAACTGCCAAGTCCTAGTTATAGGTAAATAGACCTGCCTAGAAGGGTCTGCAACTGCTGTTGTAACCTGACAAAGAGGTGTCTTCTATAACCAAATAGTAAGGCATCTTTTGTGCCAAACACTCCGGTGTCTTCTATTTCAAAGTTTCTTCTATTTCAGATACAAAACATGGGTATCTTCTATTCTGATCACATTACCTACTTCTGTAAAAAGGATGGCTAGTTTGTTGTGTATTCTATTAAATGCTCAGTTCTTATATAATCAAGATCTATTATGAAAATAACTAAGTTATATTCTGATATAATTAGATACTATTTTGATACTGACAAATTCTATTTTAGTACTTTAAAGTTCGGTTATGATATTATGGTATTTTGTTATGATACTTATAAGTTTTAATATTTTGATATGTTATATTCTATTCTGAGATACATATTGTTTAGATTGCGCTTTAATATGAGCAATTAAAGATTGCTTAAGATGTGATCTAATTCTGTAAATGTGAATGTTAGATGATTGTTAGAGACAGTCGCCAATTTAAATCTTGTTTATTTATTTCCATACTAAGCTTTATACTTAGCACGGTGGTTTTGCCTCCATGTAGGTTCTGATAAGAAGGTTTAAAGACTGGGGCAAAGACAACTATAGTGGCCAAGGAGATCATGTTTTGTTTTGGAATTGTTTAGTTTGTTTTTTAGTTATATTTAATATAATGAGACATACTAGAATTTGTCTTTTATTTGATGGTTATAACCTTAATACAGGTTGGATTTGGATTTTAAGGCTTGTATATGATAAGTACCATGTTTATGTTATACTCTGAATATAATCTAACCTATGAATATGAAATGTATATTACTTGAGTTTCTGGAAATACTTTAGCATGTTTTACTATTTTGTTTGCATTAGCATATCCTCCCATGGGGTATGCGTGTGATACATTGTTTGGTATCAGAGCCTAGTTTAGGTGAATTTGGTTTAACTAGTACTTAACTATTGCTCGTACTTGAATATAAGAGTTATGATTTGGCCTAATAAAGGTTATCTCATGTTTTGGTTTTAAATTTGAGTATGGAAAGATCTCATAAAGCCATTGATGAGGTTGTGGAGAGTAATAATCCTGCTCGATCTTGTCCATCTATATCGAGACCTTTTAAGGTCAATCGAGGTGAAGTTAAAGTGCAACCTCCTTTACCTCCAGCTTAAGGGGAGGTTTTGGATAAGTCGTCATAAAACATAATGATGTTATTACATCGTATGACCACACCCAAAGCTCCGACTAATCAATTGTGGAAGTATAGAGTTGAGGAATTATTAGAACACTCTGGAGGAGTTTGAAAGAGTGGAATTCTAGTTGGAAAAGGTGAAAAGGGTGTTAGAGGAAATTAATTACCCATCAGATCAGATAATGCACTGTGCTGTCTCTCTTCTTCAGGGAGCAACCTATGAGTGGTGGAAGTTTTTGTTGAGGAATCCTCGACTACTGAAGCTTTTGACTTGGGATATCTTTTCCTAAGAGTTTAAAGTCAAGTATATGATGGAAGCCTATAGAAGGGAGAAATGGAAGCAATTCTTAAACATGAAGCAGAGAAGCCAGTCTGTTGCTGAGTAAGACAAAAAGTTTAATTGACTCAGCAAGTATGCACCTAAACATGTACTTACTGAGGAGTTCTAGTGTTGTTAGTTTGAAGATGGTTTAAACGATTTGATCAAATAGCATTTGATGACATTTACTCTTTTACAATAAGTGACCTATCATTATCTAGTACAAGATGCTATTAAAATAGAGAAACATGAGATGTTTTAAATTGTTTCAGAACTATTTCGTGTGGCATCTGCATATCCTACCAGGGGGTATATGGATGCTACAAAGTAACTGTACGTAGCTAAGCTACATTGGGAGGAACATACAATTAGAAATCACTTCCATATTTAGTCCCAAGTATCAAACTCCTCAGACTAACAATGATCGGAATCATAGCAATCATATAAGTAACCATTCAATAACTAAAAGTTAACCAAATACAATTCAACCATAGTGAGAAACATCTAGGTTAACTCACAGTAGGCTCCAAAAAAAGCTATTGCCTTGATGATCCGACAATGTTTAGATGTTGGCGATCAACCTGTGCGTCTATAGTCATGCAATGCATTTATGGTTCACAAATCACTAACTTGTTTAATCATATGAATATTCAGTCATGCACGTGTATAAGTGTTATGTTCAATGCATGCTCAATTAACTTTCTTGGTATATATTCTTATATACATAGATCTTGACTATTCAATTTGTGCATATATACCCTAAGACCATTCAAACATTATATTTTGTGTACTACCATTTTGCATTCAAGTTTGTACCTTTAAGTTAGCTTGATTCACTCCAAATTCATCAACCATACTTTACACTTATTCTTGAACACTTCATGATCAAAAAGCCTCTTATAACATATACACACGATTGTTACTGTAAATATGGAATTTTAGCAATCTAGATATATACATTCACCAAACTTTTTCTAGCAATATATGGGTACATTTACCCAATTCTCATTCATAATTACCCTATGTTCATCAATGCTCATTCATCCATACTTTATATACATTACTCATGTCCTTAAGATCATGTTTTCATTAAAGAACTCATTTATTCCTTTAACAAATCATAATTTCCACATTTGAACTAAACCAAACCAAAAAAGTTCATTCTTTAAGTTATGACATCAATTAACTACATAAACTTTTCAAGCTCTTAACTAATTAATCAAGCAACAATCTAGGCTCATTCCTAGCTTTAATCAAGTCCAAATATACCAATTTAGAGTGAAATTTCTCAACTGGTTTGACATGTACACAAGGCTGAAATGAAAATTCTATAATTTGTCATCAACATTCACTAATGTGTGTAACTTTACTACTATTAATACTTCACGAATTTTACAAGATTAGAGCATCACTAACACCTGAAATTTTCCAGATTTCATGTCCTTTAAGGTTACTTCATTTTCGGTTAATTTAACTTCCATATTGGTTATCTTAAGGCTTACAAAATTCTGCTCACTTATATTATGAACAATCACTTTTTACAAACACACCTACATCTTTAATTTTCCAGATTTAAGAACACTTCAATAACACCTATCTTTACCATGAATCCACCTTCATTTATACTTCAAATTTCAACCTAATGGTTTCATTTAATAGCCTATAACCTACTGTTTTCATGCATCAATAACAAAACAGAAAAGTAACCAATTCATCCATCACATTCTAGCACAACATCATCATCAATGCCATTTGCATTCCATCCTAATTCAATCCTCATAAAATTTTTATTTCAACATGTTGAGAAGATTAGAATTTCACTTAGTCATTTAGCTAAAATTGCACCTCAATGATCAAGCTAACTTAGCTCTCCATGCATGCAAATCATCCAAGTACAAGATGAAATTAAAATGATTTCAACAAAGGTAAAATGATGATGGCATATTATAGCTATCTTTGAGCTAATTTTTGTATAGATCATTTATTCATTTAAAAAATCATAATTTTCATATTTGAACTCAACCACATCAAAACAGTCCATTCTTGAGGTTATGACATCAATTAACTACATAAACTTATCAAACTCTTAACCAATTAATCAAGTAATAATCTAGGCTTATTCCTAGCCTTAATCAAGTCCAAATATACCAATTTAGGGTGAAATTTCTCAGCTGGTTCGACATGTAAACAAGGCTGAAATTAAAATTCCATAATTTGTCACGAAATTGAAGCAAAATTCAGAAACTGTGAGGGTGTGTAAGTGTTTCGACGATAAGAGTAAAGGAAAGAAGAAGAATGAACACAACAGAAACTATCCCTGTAGTAGCTTAACTCACTAAGTGCTAGGTGTCACTACTATATAATGGCATTTGTCACCTATGCATATAAGTCACTTGTCCTCTATCATAAGCTGCCATTTGTTATAATCATGCTAGGTCATTTGTCACTCAATCAATGTTGCCATTTTCCACTTAATTTCTTGTACGATTTGTCACTTAATTTTCCATGCCAAATGTCACTCATTTTTATGCTTAGTCAAACTAAATTTCCATGTGTCAACTTGTCTTACCACTTGACAGTTTTTCTAGACTAAATGTACATTTTAATTCATCAATTTTCCAATTATAATAATTAATTCTAAAATTACTTGTTGTAATCCATCAAACCAAAATTCAAGACATAATCAATGCACAATCAAATCATAATCATTTTAAACCTTTCATACCCTAAAATATGTCAATTGAGTGTAATTTTCCTAAATCAACATTTATGTATATATATATATGCTCATGTTAAGCATGTGAATGAAATCATATCCCAAATGTACCAATTCTTTCTAATATACTACAATTCATGTAACTATCACTCTAATCCCTCGATAGGTTAGGAAACTGACTATTACAATAATGGTGTAATCAAATTGTGACAATTCCTGTTTTCATTAAGGGGTCAAAGTAAAGCAAAGGTTGAACTCCCTTCTTAGATCATCTCTACGGCTTGTGATTAAGTATCAGAGAAATTTCTTTTAAAATACTTTTAATATGTGCTTAATTGATTGTTTAATTATTTCATAACACTTAGCGATTAATGACATTAAATTGCTTAAGATACTCTCTTTAACTTATATGTGATTTTAGGCACAATTCAAAAGTAAAAAAATTAAAGTGAGTAGAAAGCACAATATTTGGCTCACTTTTCGAAGATTAATTTTCACTTTTCTTCATGGAGCAAGAAGAAGAAAATTAAAAGAAAAGAAGAAGACAAGAAAAATGAAAATACAATGAAGAAGAATCTCTCACTTATGACATCCATGCAAGATAGTGATTTAATTGACAACATATTTAATAGGCAACACATGTTGGAGGCATAAGGAAGTAGAAATTCATCACTCATGTGCATGTTTTTACATACAAGAATGTGAATTAATGGCAGCACAACAAGGATGATGGATGGTAGAGTTTAATGGATAAAGGAGAGCTAAAACACTGTAGCAGATAGGAAGCATGCCAAGGCCAAAATGCAGTGCAAAAGCAAGGAGCAAAACACAGCGCAACAGGTGGATAAAGGAATGAAGCAAAATGCCATAACGTAGGAGGACAACAAAGGAACAAAAAAAGATGATGTTTGTGTGAAACACAGATAGACCGTGGCATGGATGCATTTTTTTTTGTTTAAAATGCATAGTAGCAGATGAGGGCAAAAACAGTCGAGGTGGATCATCAATTAAATCATAAATAGAGAGGGTGGTAAAGTGAGACATAAAAAAGAAGGGAGGTACTATAGGAATGAAAGTTGTTCAGTGGGACATTCTTAAAGGGGCAAAGCTATGATCATTTGGAGACCCATAGAGGGGTAACGTCGCGACGCTAGTTCGAAGGTGATATCAACACCAATAACCTAGGTTAAGTGTATTTCAACATTTTTATTGTCTCTTTCTCTATTTAGCAATTGATTGTGTTATCCTATATTAATTGATTTGGGTTTTATGTGTGGATAATCATATTTTTGTTATTATTTGGTTATTTGTGTGAACCCATTGGGTATTGCGAAAAGATGATTTTAATGCGTTTATTAAATCATTTATTTACAAACCCATTGCTAGAATTTTGATATAATATGTAATTATTATGTTAAAATTCATGTGAAGCGACTAATGATTCACAATCATTAGGGATAATATAACCTGGGTTAAATGAAGCATCGTATGTGGTTATTTCCTTGATTAATCGGTTTTCCTAATTCGTAATTCTACTACCCAATTGAATCTAAAGATTGCATCCTATCTTATTCAATAGTTAGGTTCAATTATGATCATATATTGATTAAGAAAACTTAAGGGAAAACTCCAGTTAATTATTAACCCACGATTAACAATTGCCAGGAGAAGTTTAAGAATAACAAATCAATGAAATATGTTTAATTAAGTTGCAGGTCTAGATTGAACCGAAGAATCGAGTCCCTAACAAATTCCCCATTTTTGTCATTTTTTATGTTTTCTTTAAATTGTTTTTGTTATTAGTTTAGCTTTATTTTATTTTCTTATTTCTAAAACCAAAACCCTTAAACCTAAACACTGATTAATTTCATTTCAACAACTTTACACATACTCTTTATGGGATCAACCTAGACTCACCACTACTATAATAGTAGTCTAGTTTATTTTGACTAACATTACGATGCGTTGTCAATTTTGGCGCCATTGACAAAGAGTGTGGTGTTTTAGTTTTAGTTTTAGTTTTTGATTTTAATTGGTGTTTTATATATATTTGTTCATAATTTGTTTTTCAGTTATTTCTTGATCCTTTTTACTTTTTGTTTGGTATTTATGTGAAAAAAAATTGACAGGGATAGAAGTAATTTCTTTTATAACATTCTCAATCCTATAAACAAGGTTGGACTGATCAACCTAACTTTGGTTATAGATGGAATAACCATTAGAATTACTTTTATGATAGTTTGTGGGTCACATAACAATTCCTATGTGGACTAAAAGCTTCTTATCATAACTAAAGTATGCCTCTGGACGACTACATCAAGACCTGTAATGTTGGTCATCTTCAATTTCAACAGGTTATGCAACAACTTCAACAAAATACCCTACAATTCTAACAAGATGAAAGGCAATCTTAGTCTAGTTTCTAAGATGTGGAGAGCCAACAAAACTCAGGTACATCTTTGGAAGAATTGATGAATGTTGTGATTGTTAAGAATTTCCAATTTCAACAGAGCCTACTGTTGAATGGAAACACACTACTAGTCTTACGCTCAAAACTTCAAGTATACGGGTCGTACTTGTAGTTGAAAACGAATATCTATCCCATGAGGATTGCGCTTAGGTAGCACTTAATTCAGGTTGTTCTTTATTTAAGAAATCATCTCAATCAAATTTACAAAAATAAGTAAAATAAAGAAAAACTAAAAGTGACAGGGAACAACGCAACCAAAACTAAAATCGTAAACTAAGACTTGGAGAAAATCAAGATTAAACATTAGGACTTGTTATTATCCCTATTTGGTCTCCTCTGATTAATTGATTCAATTTATGTTTGGACCAAGACTTCCTAAAATTCTGGTTACCCTATCTCAAGCTGTAACTAAATGTCACTAGTTAAATAAGTTAGAATTAACTTTAGGATATCTCAATGTGCAAAGCCTTTCCTAAACATTCAACTAGATATGAAGCTATCCTATAGGCAGTGTAATGATCTATTCAAATCTCTTCCTAATAAATCAACTTGTTATTTATAGGTCTATTAATCGTCAAATCTCATTATACAATTAACACAGATTACCAAGCTTACTCTCTCGATTTATTACAAGGTTTAAGCATAATAAATAACACAAACATGTATATCATTAAATCAATAACAAAAGGTTTACAAATAGTTCAACAACAAATCCTAAAAATTGTTTTAACCAATCATAATATCCATAACATCCCCAATAATCAAATAGCCCATAATAAACATGCTAGAAGAGAAAGGAATTAAAATAAGATTGGACAGGGCAACTCCTTTGCTTCATTTCCCACTTTGGAAAATTTGGATGACGGGGTGCTCTTTGCACAATTGCGAAGGAAACCTTGAATCTCCCCTATCTCTAGGCTCTTAATTGGTCTTTTAGCTCCAAGAAGTAAGTTCCATGACTTCCAATTCCCACGACCGTGGAATTATACTTGTGCTTCCCATGATCGTGGGTTAACTTAATGGAATCTTTCTTTATAGATTTCCCACAATCATAGTGAACATGCCATTTTACATCATTGTGGGTTCTTGCTTTTCAGTAGCTCCACTTCTTTTCTCTTCTCTTAGTCCTTAGCTCAATCATAAAGGTGTCCACCCTCCATTCCTACACCGAAATGATAAATTCCTACCCTAAACTAATATCAATCACAAAAGAACAACATGAAGATCAAAATAAACAAAAACACACAAAACAAGTCCTAAAACACAATAATACTAACTTATCATGCAAGAAACACATGTAAAATACTTAGAAAAACACATACTAATGCATAACTATCAACTTTCCCACACTTAAATCCTTGCTTGTCCTTAAGCAAAATCAAACACAGCCAATCAATTCCATCACTTCATTTTCACAACGGTCAAAGCATGCAATCCGTCAAAATTTGGCCAACTCAAATGTCAAGCTATTACACATATACTTTTCATATAGTCATCTTAAAGACAAATAAGAAGAGTCTCATTTAATGGCTTCTTTATGATTGATTAAATGAAGAAATGATGCATTGGATGGAAGGCTCTTCTTTCCTTTGTTGTTAACCGAAAGTGGGAGTGAGTAAGAAGGTGTCCTTACATTTTTATCACACTCTCTCTTATCTTGCATGAAAAAATTGAAAATTGCATGAGAAGTGTCTCATTGTTTCCTTCTTTCTTCTAAAACAATGCTCCTCCAAAAGTGTTTTCTTCTCCTTTACCACCAAAGGATTTTGTTAACCAAGTTGTCCTAGGAGAACAAGAGGTAAATCAAATTGGTTGAGGATACAAAAACAAGGAAAAGATAGATTGATAAAGAAAAAGATTCAAAAGCAAAGGCTTTGGATACAAGAAGAAGGAGAGGATAGCGCAGCAAGGAGCTAAAGCTGTAGCAAAGGAGTCAGTAATACTCTTCATCTTGTTTATATTTATTATTATCCTTGTACCATATTATGTATAGATTGGCATGATGATTTGGATATATTGCTTCAGCTGCAAATAAGATTTCTAAAAAGTTTTGAAATCTACTGGTTCTCCAAATATGACATGCTTTCTTTTTCTAATCCAACATTGTGACAAGTCCTTAATAATGTGACGATAGAATCCTTCATGACCTAGGAATGCTCACATGCCTTTGATGGAAGCTACTTTATGACCTCCTTCTTTTCTCTGTCCATTTTGATACCTTGGCACAATATTTTATATCCTAAAACTATGCCCTTATGCACTATAAAGTGGCACTTCCCCCAGTTCAAAACTAGATATGATTCTTCACAACTTTTGAGTACTCTATCCAAATTAGTCAAGCATTACTCAAAGGAGTCTCTAAAAATTGAAAAAAATCATCCATGAACACCTCCATAATATTGGAGTTATGTAAATATAGTACCTTAGAAAGTAAGTGTATTTACATATAATTTAATCTTCTTCCAGTTACTTTTGTAATAAAAATATTTATTATTAATAAAACAAAAGAGTTTGGTTTTATTTATATGAGCATTATATAACTAGTCAAAAGGAACCAAGATTCTTTTTTAAGTAGTATACACATACATGGAGATGTATGTGAAACATGTATGTTATTAAAATCTAAATTAGTTGATTTATAATTGAATAATCAAGTTGGTCGCTTGATTATGGTTTAGACTGTAGTGTTGAGATTTATCTCTATATAAGTAAATGATTTTACTTCAAGGGAATGATAAGTTTCATATCATGATAGTAGTTAACTATCGATAATGGCACTATTAAATGAATATGGAATCACATATGATTTTAAATAATAAAGTAGATCATTTCTTTAATCTTAAAATATAAACTTTAGCATTCGTTTATCACGAACCACAATCTTAATGAGTGCTAAACTCATATGTTGTTCATTATAATTCTTGATATGGTCGTAATGGATTTTTACAGATTGTCAATCTAGTGTTTACATGCTGGAATTATTAATTGAAACATATATTAGGAAACATTGACTTAAACAAAGAGTTTATAGTGATATCATCACTTCTAAATGTTTTATGGAGATTAGTGATTAAACTGGCACCAGTGGTTTGATGGACTATGTATCTATCAAATCTCAACACTAAGATGAGATCTTTTATGTTAATCACCATATAGAGTAAAATGAGAGATCTAAAAGGAAAAACAAACATAAGGGCAAAATGGTAATTTTACTCTTTATTATGCAAATGGATATAATATGGTTCGTAATAAAGTTTGCCGTTTTAAAACATGTTCTCTCATAATATTTAGTAATTCAAAAGTTCAACTAATTTTCTTTAGTGAAATGATATTTGGTTAATAAGCTAGAACTAATTCTAATGAGATTAAATTAATTTCGGGCTTATTGGATCTTGAATTATATAAGTTCAATTAGATTCTCCACTTGGCTTCTATGAAGGTTATGAAACAAAGTAAGAAATACAAATAAAGGTTTTAAAGCTTATGATTGAATATTGAGCTTACACTATTTAATTGTTAATTAGAAGCCCAAATGAACATTCAATATTAGGCTGGACTTTGGATTGATTTGATTAATTAGATTAATTAAATTGAAACAAAGTTATTAAAGATAAAAGGAGGGCAAATTTTGATGTTATAGCTAAATGTGCAGCTGCACATTTAGCATTTAATTGCTAAATTAAAGATGATTTTTATCATGCTTCATCATCATTAAATGAAGTAATGATCTTATTAATAAATGGTTTAATGGTTGTCTTTTAATGATGGCACGTAACCTTTTAGCATTCATTTGATTAAAGAAAGGAAGAGGTGCATTTGATTTACTCTCTCTCCCTTTTTTCATCTCATAACCGAAAATGATAGGGTCTGTTGGACCCCGAACCTTTCTATTAAATGAGAAATTGTTGGAGATTATTCATGTGTAGAAAAAAGGAAAATTCATGAACTTGAAATGAAATAGAAAAGGTGGTTTAGACACAAGATGGGTTATATGTGATATGTTGGAAGTTAAAAGCTGAAAAATGTATATGTTCATTGAGTATGCTTCGGTGTTCTAGCCCTAACTTTTGTTCTAGTTATCCAAATGAGATGATTC
>JAOSBK010001169.1:0-13809 GCA_027568895.1 Erythroxylum shatona
ACACATGACCGCTTCGCGGGAATGTGTAGTACGTTCTGTTTCGGATCCACCCGAACCACTTTCTATGTGCTTATGTGTTATTGAACTGTAAATTCATGTCGTTGATTTTCGTGAATGTGCAATGGTTGAATGTTTGAGAAACTATATGTGTTTGATCAATGTAAAGTTACTTTGAAAATAAATGATAAAAATAAATGCTTTTGCTTGTTCTTGGTTATTAATGTGTTACCCACGAGCCGTCGAGCTCACCCCCCCTCTTCCCTTCCCATCCACAGGCGACGAGCGAGAAAACGAGTGACTACACCGGGGACAAGCATCACTCCTATTTACTTTTACTTTTGAAGCTATCTTTTGGAAACAAAGCTTTAGATGCATTTTGGCTCATGTAATCTTTCCTTGTAAATTGAATATTTTGAGACTTTGATGTACTAGGGCTAAAATGCCCGCTAAAGCTTTGTAAGATCTTATGTTATGATGTTAATGAAAGACATTTGGCTTTTATTGTATTTTGCATATGTTTGATCAAAAAGAGATGTTGTATAGGTTTGTAAATGGCAATAATAGTAGAATTGTGTTTACTGTGTTTGGAGGTAAATATTGGACTGATGTGGATTGTAATGGCTCTATTAGCCTTCTTGAGAATTATGGAGGACTTGCATAGCTTTAAATTGATGTATTATATGCTATATTTGGATGTGGGAGTTGGAGAATGTGGATGATTGAAGTTTTAGTGCAGGTGCTGTCATTTGTGTGGGTGTTTGAAGAATATGGCTAGTTGAAGTTTGTGGGAGGTGCTCTCAAAATGAAAATTATGGACAGAAACTTTGGTTGAATTTTTGACCCTTATAGAGTTGGAATTGGATCAGAGGGCCTTCTTGAAGAGTGTAGTTTATGTTTAGATCTTTTCATTGATATGAAATATGCCATGTTTGAGCTTTGGAGAAGGAAGTTACAAGGTTTAGAAAATGTATTGTTACTATTTGTAATGTCTTTTTCCAGGAAGTAACTTTGAGGTAGTTTTTAACTCCTTTAGAGACCAAATTGATTTTTGTATCCTTCATGAAAGTTGTAGATTGTCTTTTCATCTTTCCATCGATATAAAATGTGACATTTTTGGGCCATTGAGTTGAAAGATATGATTTTTAGAAGTTCTGGAACTGTGTAGGATGATTTTATTTTAGACAGTCACTTTGAAGTAGTTTTTGACTCCCTTAGAGGCCAAATTTGTTTTTAAATCCTTCATAGAAGTTGTAGATATTCCTTTTAACTTTTCATTGATACTAAATTTGAAAATTTTGGAGTTCAGGGTTGAAAGATATGAATTTTTGAAATTAGAAGGTCGGAAAAAAAAAAAGAAAGAAAGGGGCAGGCGCACATGCGCCTCGCTATCGCGAGCACCTCGCGATCGCGAGGGCGTCGCCCTGCACTCGCGAGTGCGACACAGGCTTTTTAATTTTTATTTATTTATTTATTTATTTATTTTCTGATTTTCTGATTTTCCTTTTTCCAAATCCAACCTCCTTCCACTCCTTAGCTTATAACTCTTTCGTTTGACCTCCGATTTACTCGATTTTTGAAGCATTAGTTTTCTAAGAAAATTTCGTACATCTCCATAAAAATCTAGAGCTTTTGATATTAATTGGAAATTTATGGATTAAATCAGAATGAGACGATCGGATGGAAATGTTTGATCATACTTTCATATTTTGGTGATATCTCGATCTATAGAGAGTCGATTGAGGTGATTTTTGGTTTTGAATAAACTAGAGACATGGGATTTCTTTTTATCTTAGGTATTGGATTCTAATTTGGGCCCTAAGACTTTTAAATTTCAGGAGGAAATTTGGGTGTAATATTCAAGATCTGTTCGAAAGTGAATGAAATGAGTTCGTTGTTGAGGTTTGACCTGGTGGGGAATTCCTCCCTCGTGGGATGCCCGTCCAGATGTCACGTAGGACGTCGAACACGTGACTCACCGGGGTGGGGTTCCAATAATTTAGGTTGATTAGGCCTATGAAATGGTGACATATGGCATTAGGAATAAGTGGCAAATGACTCAGTTAAATGGATGACAAGTGGCTTGAGTATAATTATGACAATTGGTCCTTTAAGTTTATGACAAATGACACTTTAGACTTGTGACATGTGGAGCAATAGAACGGTGACATGTGTAGCTTTACAAATGATGACATATATAGCCTTACAATTAGTGACATGTGTAGCTTTACAAGTAGTGACATATGGAGGCTTAATATGAGTAGCATGTGGAGCCTAAAGTAAGTGACACATGGATTAATAGAATAGTAACATGTGGACCAATAGAAAGATAACATATGTAATAATAGAATGGTGACACATGGACCAATGGAATGGTGACACATGGATTAACTTGACCTTTTTAAATTTCTAGAGAAAATGGATGAAAAGGCAATAGAAGTAAGAGTGAAGGTCTACCATAAGGTTAGAAGAGGGAGAAAAATGAAAATGAGAAGAGGAGAGAAAAAGGGAAAGATAAAAGGAGAAGGAAAGAAGTTATCAAGGTAAGTTGAAATTTTGGTTTCAATTTCATTTTTCTCTTTCGATCTGTCTTTCATATCCTTGTAGTACAAATTTTGTAACATCCTATATTTGGGGCTAGACCCCAGAATAGTGAATTGAGTGTACTGTAAGGAAATAGAAGTACATTGCACGCTCATGCATCATTTTATATTCACACACACGTGAATATTTATTTTTAATATGTTAAAATAACTGTATATATATTCATTGACATTTTTCTGGTATAATTGATTTATAAATATGATTAAAATGTGAATTGTGGATTATTTAAGTTAAAATTTTAATTGGAGATTATTATTATTATTATTTCAAAATTTTTGGTAAATTTTAGGAAATTTTTAAAATTTGGGGTATTTTGGATTTTAGACTAGGAAAATAGACCAATGGTATTTTGACATGTAACACTTCTATATGGATGACAAATGACCCAAATGCAATGGGGCCATGTTTCAATGAGATATAAAAGCACGTAATCACGAGTTGTGAAAGGCAAAATTCTGTAGCTCCTTGTTTGTTCTTCGGTTTTGCTTTGTTCTTCATTGAACCTTGACCTTCACTCTCATTGTTGGTGATTTTTCTAAAAACAAAGTGAGTGAAGTTTTAAGTTTCTAGGTTCTGTGAATGAGGTTGACGATGTTTTACGATTTAGAAATGAATACATGCATGTGTTGTGTATGAAGCAATTCAATGCTAGTGATGATAAGATCAGTTATATGAATGTGTGAAATCGAGTTTGTACAGAAAGTGTTTATAGGATTGTGACAATTGAGTTTAATGAGAATCTGAGATGTGGTTAACTACAAAAAGTTAAATAGGTTCTATTTTTGTTAGATTGAGTGGAATTATGATAAGTGGAGAAAATGATGTAAACAAATGCAGAAGATGATGAACAGCAGTATATAATTTTTGGTTTTGGTACTTGTAATTAATCTTGCATTTTGAGTTGTTTTTTGAGTAAGGTGAGTTGGAATGGGAGTGGAAATTTAGAGAATATAAGTTAAAAATGGTGTAGAAATCATGGATTAAGGGAAGAGAGAAAGAAGAGAAGAAACACTGCAAAATTATGGAAAATGGAGTGCACGATCACGCACCAGAAGGTTTCTTCAAACTGTACAACTTTGATTCTTTTAACTATAACTTCTTCTCCTAAAATCCAAATGACTTGATTATTGACCAGTATACTCCTAAGACATTGATTTTCCTCTCCATAAAAATTTAGAGCCATCTGGATTGATTTGAAAAAGATTGATTGGATGAAAGTGAGGAAATGAGCTAGAATGTTATGAACAAGAGAATTTTCATTGAACTTGCTTCTGTATCTTGATTATAGCTTGATCTATAGATTTTCAAATAAGTTGAGTCATGAATCAGATTAAACTTGAGACATATGTCTACTGAAGTAAATCACTTGTTAATATAGAATTCACATGCAATATACGAAATACACAAGAAGGGGGGGTCGAATTGTGTAATTTTTTTGTGAATACAAAAACTTTGATATTTCTTGAAAATAACTTTTTCAACTATTAAAGAATACCAAAAATGTTATACAGAAATACTTATGTAGTTAAATTGCAAATAACTTCTATTTACTTGTCCAAAAAAACAAGAAAAATTAAAGTGAAAGGGTTAGAAGATAGACGCTGCGATTTTTATACTAGTTCACCCCAAACCTCGAGTTACGTTCAATCCTCAAATTTCATCTGAGATTTCATTATACTTCTTCAAATTTACAAGTATTCTTTCTTCCAGAGCCTCTTCAGGTCTCTTACACAAAGTATTCTTTCTACTATCTTAGTCTCTCCAGGCTCTTAGCCTTTTCTTTCTCTCACTGGAAAGATATTGTGAGCTTTTTGTTACAATAGAGTTTGCTCTCTTGTATCGCACGCTTAAATACAGAAATTTTCTTTGTAAGTAAAAACTAGAAAGCTAAAAGATTGTTTATTCTTCGACTACGACTAGTATTTATAACCTAAGTCTCTAACTGCTTCTTGCTTCTTATAGAAACCGTTATTCAGTTGAGTTCTGTAACTAACTCCAACTGACTAACTATCCAACGTACTAAAGTGTCTTCATTTTTTGTATCATCTGTGTTTTCAGCTTCTTCTGTGTTTTCCGTTTCTTCTGTGTCTTCGCTTCTTCTGTGTTTTCACTTCTTCTGTGTTTTCACTTCTTCTGGGTTTTGCGCTTCTTCTGTGTTTGGCACTTCTTCTGTGTTTTTCACTTCTTCTGTGTTTTCCACTTCTTCTGTGTTTTCGTTTCTTTTGTGTTTTCGCTTCTTCTGGGTTTTACGCTTCTTCTGTATTTTGCGTTTCTTCTGTGTTTTTAGCTTTTTCTGTGTTTTGCGCTTCTACTGTGTTTTCTGCTTCTTTTGTGTTTTCACTTCTTCTGTGTTTTCACTTCTTCTGTGTTTTTCACTTCTTCTGCATTTTCACTTCTTCTGTGTTTTCATTTCTTTTGTGTTTTCCACTTCTTCTATCTTTTACGCTTCTTCTGTGTTTTCCGCTTCTTCTGTGTTTTGCACTTCTTTTGTGTTTTCCACTTCTTCTGTGTTTTCCGCTTCTTCTGTGTTTTCTATTTCTTCTGTGTTTTGCGTTTCTTCTGTGTTTTCGCTTCTTCTTTGTTTTCTCTGCACGCTTAACACACTTATTAAAACAGTTCATTTATTTCAAACATTATTATTATTTGATTATCACCAAAATTAATAAACATGAAGTCTTTTTGACTTAACAAATCTCACTTCAATATCTTCATGAAAGTTGTAGATATTGCAGTCCGCTTTCAAAACCTCTAATAATAACCTTGATAAGATATCTCTAGAGCAGGTTATGCCATTTGTCCCGAACAAGTTCAATATGATGGAGAACGGAACCTTGTTTGATTCCTTCAGCCCAATCTTTGTTATCTGACCTTCAAATGAAGTGATTCTTGAAGGAATAGATCCCAAGACACATTGTGCTATTTCTTCACAAAAATTGGCAGCATTCTGAATTGATTGGAAAAAGGGTTTGATTAAAGAAAGTAAAGGAATATGTTGGAATAGTATGAACTGATGTTATTTTACTGAACATGCTTCAACATTTTGAATATATCTAGATTTGTAGGGTTTGAATTAAGATGATTTTCAATGTAGAGTAAACTAGAGACGTAGTTCTACAAATTATATGAAGAGGTTGAATTTAGATTTAGCCCCTAAGATGTTCAATATCTAGATGGCATTTAAGCATAGAATATTTTCTTCAGTATAAGAATGATTCGAAAAATAGGGCCCGACACTTACGGTATTAGGGAATGAAGATGAACTGAGGATGACTAATGAGGGTTAATTAGATTAACCATATATGGTAACAAGCATAACTAGACGTTCTCACAACTCCGAATGTTGGGCTCCGGAAGCGGGGTCCAACAGAAGTGATCTTTTTAAGTAACTTCATTCAGCTTCCTATAATCGGTGCGGACATTCCACCCAGTGGTAGTTAGTATATAAATCAATTCATTCTTCTCATTAGGTACTACTATCATTCCTCCCTTCTTTTGCACAACCTGTACAGGGCTCACTCAAAAACTATAAGAAAAAGGGTATACCACACTAACTTCCAAGAGTATTATTATCTCTGCCTTTACCACTTACTTCATATTAAGATTTAACCTCCTTTAGGGTTGTACCATCAGTTTGATCTCCTCCAACAACAAAATCTTATACTTGTAAAAGGAATGGCTAATTCCTATAATTTCAGAGATCGTCCAAACAATGTATTAACTAAATCAACTAAAGGATTTTCTACTAACAAATTACCAATCAAATAAAGGATGGTAAAGTTAGTTAGATCTTTAAGCTTCTCGAGTTATTTTTTTGTATAATTGCTGAGCATTCTTTACTTAGTTTCACATTAGCTACCTCCACCAGCTTCCTATTTCTATATAGTAACTCCTTTAAGAATTTTGCATACTTTTACATTATTGAAAAAGTTTTAAAAAAAAGGTAAGTCGATTTGATGTCACCTTAACAAACTGCTCATCCATATGATCTTTCTTCATCTTAGCAAGGTATGGGATGGTAGGCTAGAATTTAATAATTTTTGGAGGATGTCCTTGTTGGACCCCATTTTCGGAGCCCAACATTTCGGAATATCATAAGACATGAGCGCACGTATTATCTTATAGGGTTATTTCAATGAACCCTCATTAGTCATCATCCCACAAAGGTGATGTGTCCACACCAGTCAGTCACCAAAATCACAATTTTGACTTCTTAAAAAAATGTAGTTCTAAGTCTCTAGTTTATTTTGAAGTAAGATCAATCGGAGATCTATATATCAAGATAAGTTTAAGAAGCCAAATTATGTTCATACCCCAGCCATGCTCTCTCAATCGACCCCTCACTATCTTTCCATCAATCTTTTTCATATCAAAACCAAAAGCTACCAATTTTTATGAAAAGGTATTAAAATGTGTTAGGAATCTATGGGTTCAAGAATCACTTCATTTGGAGGTTGGAGGATGAAGTTATGTCCAAAAGAATCAAACATGTTTATATCCTAAATTATATTGTACCTATCTTGGGAAAATTGGCATAACTTTCTCTAGAAATATCTGATTAAGGTTATTCTTAGACGGTTTGAAAAAGGACTTCTAGATTACAAAGCGATATTTTGCTACTTAGAGGGTCAAAAATGCAAATTTAACACTGGTGTACAGTGTATGTCCGTTAAATGGACATACACGGGGTTAAGGGCCATTTTAGACCCGAGAAGGTCCATTTAACGGACATAATGTCCATTAAATGACATGGGTGATGCTGAGGGTCCTCACAAACTCAAGAAGGTCTGTTTATCAGACCTAAAGTCTGTCTAAGGGACATAGAGGATACCCAAGCCCCTCCAAAGCCTCTCCAATGCTTCCTACTTCCATTCTAACATTACCTTCTTCTCCTAATGCAAAAACACTCCTTAAACATTCAATTACCAAAATTATTTCATAAATCTCCCAAATATCAACTCAAATGATTCATCACATACAACAAATTCTCATCTTTCACAATAGATGTTATGATATACATCCCATACAACGTTACCAAATTATAATGCTCATATCACTCAACTCTGATATTCAAAATTTTGATAATGAAGACAACTTTGTCTAATTTAGCCTAGATTAATGTAGTTTTTCTCCTAAAGTCAGAACACAATTCCTATCTTCCTTAATTAATTCATATTTCAACTCCACCTCATCCAGACACAAATTCACATTTCAACTTAACAATCATCCATACACAAATTCACATTTCATTAACATCATAAGATAAAAATTTACAAAGCTTTAATGACATTTCAAGCCACATTACATCATTAATATCAAAATCCAAAATACCAAAGAAACAAAACCCAATAATTCTCGAAATGTGGCTAAAGCCTTATTTTTACAAAATCTAACTTAATATACAAAAACATTGCAAAAATTGAATGATGCCTCGACTCTTAGTTACTTGATCTCATTCTCTTCACCTAAAGATGGGACGAAAAAGGGGATGATCTTGAAAGCTCATGGGTAATAGTTTTATAATCAGTAATAAACAAAAACTATTAAAAACCTTCATGATCATAGCAAATTCTCATTGAATCATAAAACACAAAATTCTCAACTTATCAAGCCAATTCACAACTCACATAAGTCATACTTCCATCAAACTTACCAATACATCATAATCAATTAAGCACATCAGAATGGTTTGGGTGGTTCCGTAATAGAACGTACGACACATTTCCCATAAGGGTCCTGTGTAGCCATGAACAAAACATACTATCACAATCCCACAAAATGGTCTTACGTAGCCATAAACTTGTGGAAGTCCGTGAAGGAGCTCCATGTCATTAGTGGGTAGGCGGGAGAATCCTTTTAGTCAAAGTGCACTTGATAAATAGAATAGACCACCACAAACTCACATAATATGTTATTGATGACTTGAAAACCAATTGCCCAAATGGCACATTTTGAAAACTTTTCTTTCATGAGCATAAAATATTTCCTATGCAATTCCATCATCATTTCACACTTCATCAACCAAAATCCTATACCAATCATATAGCCATTTCCTAAATCATTCAAAAGCAACGAATACAACAATTATAAAGCAATTTGAAATCATTCTCATATCAGTTCATAATTCATTCACAAAATTCACATACAAAAACATGTGACACATTCTCAAAGCATTTTAAAGAACAATAAATACACATTTTCAAGGTAGTTGGAAATCATTTAATTCCATTTATTTGAAAAAAAACTTTAATGGCTTATTAACTCAATTATAAAAATGTCACCCACCTTAATTTCCTTGCTTAAAACTTTGCTTAAAAATGTCTCTCCCCTTGCTCCTCTCGCCTCTCTTAATTTTCTTCATCAATGACAAAATTCCCATTCAATAGGAATATCAATTGAGAACCCAAAGACACATATTCATAAAATTGATCCTAGAAAGCTTAAACCCATACATTTATTAACCTTTATGAACCAAAACCCTTTCAAAAATCCAAAAGATTGAAATCAAGTTTACCTTGAATCTTCACCAAAAAATGAATTTCTTGGTTCTAATGGAAGATTTAATCTTCCTGTTTCTTTTTCCTTTCTTGAGTAACTTCAAAATTACTCTTTAAAACTAAGAAAATTTAAAACCTAGTTTGCTCTTCATTCTTTGCCTTCTTTTCTCTCCCACGACACTCTCTTCTTTTCTCTTCAATTTCGTTTCTTCTTCTTCTAAAACAAGTCAACAAATTTCCCTATTACTTTTATACCCTTAATGAGTTCAAAATGCCCCTTTTTCCCTTCCTTAATGCCTTATGTCTTTAAGGCTTAAGTGTCTTGCCAAAAAATATCATTTATGCTATCATACCACCTTAACACTTTAATTCAATTTACCTATGTCGTAAAATCCTACTCACATTAACATAATGATAACTTTAAAAATTAAATCCATAAAAACCTCAAAAAAATCTGGGGGCCAACAGTCCTACTTCTTTAACTTTCTCTTTACTCTTTTTGGTATTATTCTCCTCACCTTGTATCTTGTTATCAACTTGTACTTTCTTTTTGCTCCAAAATCGTGATAGCCTTCATATGTTCTTTAGGATTTGTCTCAGTGGTCCTAGGCAAAATCCCTTATGGTCTTTTGAAAATCAACTTTACAAGATGATCAACCTAAATTTCTAAGTTACGTATAAAAGCCTTAGTTCTTTAATGTCTTCCAGCTAGCTCTTGAAAAAGCATAAACATCATATCTTCTAGATTTGATTTTTTAGCCTTAGGTTGTCATTGCTAAAATCCTAGTAAAAGGTTGTTCCTTACCTAACCTTAAGTCCCCCAAGAGAAATTGGGGTTATTCCTTCATTTAGAATTGTTTTCATTGTTAAATGAATTATTTTGGGGCCTAGGAGCATTCCTAATGTAATTCACATGTTTGAATTGTAGTGCTTGATAGTCTTGACCTAGATACCCTAGCCAACACACCTCTTACTACATAACTTGAAACTAAGGATTCATAGTCAATCCATTAATATTTTTGCTTAGTGCTTTACCCTAGTTTGAAAAATATGCCACTGTATCTACTTTATATAGCCTCGTTGACTTACTAAGTCTTAATAACAAAGAGCACCATTGATAGTTGTTCATAGCCCTGTGTTCAATGAGGTCATGGGTTGCTTCTAGTGTCTTATTATTTAAAGTGAGCCCAATTGCCACATTTATCATTTACCTCATATTCTGAATAGCCCATTATAAAATATTTGAATTTGTATCCGTCATGGTAGACTATGATGTGGGAATTTCCTTAACATCTCCTTGAATCTCTTGTATGTGGCATATAATGTCTCTAATTCAGCCCGAGAGTAAGAGGAGATGTCATTTATCAATTTGGAAGTCTTTACTGGCATGAAGTACTTAAGAAGAAACTTCTCCCACATAGCAAGTGATGATCTAAGTAGATAATTTAATCATTGGTTCATCTTACCTCTCAATGAAAATGGAAATAATCCTAATCTTAATGCATCATCATTGGCATCATTAAATTTTAAGGAATCATAAATCTCCAAAAAGCTACGTATATATGTATTGGGGTCCTCATCTCATAGTACATCAAACTAAACAAACTATTACACCACCTAAATTATAGTTTAATCTCAAAATTGTTGGTGTTAACAGTTGGTCTCATAACATTGGACTCTACTCTAGTCAAGTTCGCTCTAACATATTCAAACATTGTTCTTAGTTTTTCTATTGTGGTTCCTAATTCTTTAGTATCAATATGATCTCCTCTATCTTCCAATCTAACTCAAAAAAATTTTGTAGTGTTCTACAGAGATTTCTATTAGTTGTTCTCTCAATCTCTATATCTTAATCTATAAAGTTTGGCGATTAAAATTAGTAATAATGGCTAGATTAATAAAAGCTGGGTTTTCCTAATATTATATCTTCGACAATAGCACCAAAAACTTGATGTGCTTTTGATCTTATAAATTTTAATCATAAATGCACGGTATAGCTATAGCTAGCATTAGTAAGTGTAGGTCAATCCCATGATGACTGTAAGCACTAGTACTAACCCTTTTTCTATTGTCTAACCACTGAATCAAGTTGCATATTTAATTTAAAAATAACCAAACAAAGGTTTAACACAATCATTTTTGGACCCCGATTTTTGAGTGGAATTTAGAAATATTAATCGAACTTGAATGAGTGTGTTAGTATATGTATTATGTTATAGATGTAATTATGCTTAAAAGAAGTTGATGAGAAATGAAGTGATTGGTTTTGATGACTTTGAGATTTGAGTAGATTTGTATTGGTTTATGAAAGTTAAAGTGCATGAGTTGATTGAAATGGAGTTGAAAATCAAGAAATAAAGAGAAAAAGCGTGAGAATATGAAAAATTGAGAAAGTTTGACTTTTTGGTCATAGAGAGTTGACTTTTTGATTTAGGCTGAATTTGAGAAAATGATCTTCATGAAACTTGTAGCTTCTGTTGAGAGCTTTCTGTCGCCATAAAGTATGACATTTTTTTGATATCGGGATTGAAAGTTATGATTTTCCGAAGTTAAGGTTATTTTGCTTTGTTTTTGAAAAATGATATTAAGGGTAAGTTTGTGTGTATCGTGTTATGAGGCAAATTCTGTATTGATGTGGTTTGAATTGGAGCAAGTAATCTTATGGAAAGTTGTAGAGGAAGTTTATAGCTTTGCAATGATGTGTTATATGTGATTTTTAGTTGTGGAAATTGGAAGTTATGAAATTGTGAAGTTTGGATGTGGTATTAGGATGACTCATGTTTGGCAGAAACTTTGACTGAAGAATTGACCTAGTTAGAGGTTGAAATTGCCTTTAAGTGCTTCATGAAAGTTGAAGATTTTGATTTGTTCTTTATTTTGATATAAAGTATAGAATTTTTGGACCATGTAATGTGAAGTTATGATTTTTGGAATTTTCTATTACTGTTTAGCATGATTATTAGTGGACAGATACTTTGATTGGAAATTTGACTCCCTTAGGGGTCAAATTGATTTTTCTGTCCTTCATAAAAGTTGTAGGTTACTTTCTGATCTTTACATTGATATAAAATATGACATGTTTGGACCTTGGAGTTGAAAGATAGAAATTTTGGAACTTATGTGATTGTTTAGGAAGACATTAAAAGGGATAGAAAGTTTGCTTGGGTTTTTGACCCCTTTAGAGATGGAATTGATTTTTGTGTTCTTCATGGAAGTTGTAGAGCTTCCTTTTAGCTTTCTTTTGATACCAATTTTGTAAATTTTGGACTCTTAAGTCAAAAGATATGATTTTTGGAAAATTTGGATTTAAATATGTGAAAAAAAGAAAGAAAAATGTCCGGGCATTGCTCGCCCTCGCGAGCGCTCGTTCCTCCATACGACGCCGTTTTCTTCCTCCTTTGTGTGACGTCATTTCATGTTAGTTTCCTCTGTGCGCGGCCGTCTGGTTCTCTTGCGACGCCATTTTGGGCACACGACCAGCCCGATGCGACGCCGTTTTGAATTTCTTCTGATTTTGCTTTTTCCTTCTTAATCCGACCATTGTCCAATCGCTTGCTCATATCTTTTCCGTCTGACATCCGATTGACTTAATTTTTGAAGCGTTGGATTCCTAAGACAATTATCTACATCCTCATGGGAAATTTATAAATTTTTGAGATTAAATTGAGGGTGATTGATTTAATCAAATTGAGTTTGGAAATTTTCTGAACATGGTTCAGTCTTTTGAGAAATTTTTGATATGTGGAGATCCGATTGAACTGATTCTTGTTGCAAAATAAAATAGAGACATGGGGCTACAAGTCATATGAAGAATTTGAATTTCAATTTAGCCCTTAAGACTTTCAATTTCTGAATTTAAGTCGGGTTTAGTGTTCAGTCTTGGATTAGTAAGAGCTGAAAGTAGTTTGGCCATAACTTTTGTTCTAGTCATCTAAATGAGGTGATTATTCATTTGGATTAAACTAGAGAAATAGGGATACAAATGTTCTGAACGACTCGAGTTTCAATTTTGTCTTTAAGAATGTCAATTTTTGGATGGAAGTAAATCGCTGAAAAATGTGTTAGCATAAGAATAGTCCGAAATATTTGAAGCATAACTTTTGGCGTAGTGCACCAAATTAAATGATTTTGGTGGCATTATGAAATTGAGACAATGAGGAACATTTCTGTAGAAGGAAGGTTTAACAAATTCCTTCAATTTGATGGTTAGAAAAATGTCCTAAAGTAAGCATGAATTAAAATAAGCTTTAGGGGCAAAATTGGAAGGTTACTTAAGGTTTTAAGTTTCTAGGATTTTAAGAAAGGGCATAATGGTCTTTTTGGCATTCATTAAAGGGAAGAAGGGGGGCTGTCTTTTTTAAGAGAAGAAAGGCACGACTTTGAGGAAAAGAAATGAAAGAAGAAAAGAGAGAGGGTGAAGCTTTTGGTGGAGAATGGAGAAAGAAGAAAGAAGAACTTAGGGCTTTGATTTTTCTTGAGTTTTAAGAGGGTTTTGATGCAAATTCAAGAGGAAAAAGATGGATGAAGACAAGAGCTTCCTTCCAAGCTAAGAAAAAATCGAAAATGAAGAAGATTAAGGTAAGAGATGATTTTTGATCTTTGAGTTTTTAATGAGATTTTGGTTTAGATAGCTTAAGAATGTTATGGGTTTGTGATTTCTAAGCTCAATTTTGATGATTGCATGGTTTAATTGGTTCAATTTTGGATGGTTATT
>JAOSBK010001224.1:0-30836 GCA_027568895.1 Erythroxylum shatona
ACCATTTGATGTGCTTATGTGTTCACGACAAGTTGATTGGAGCAATGCATTCATGATTTGCATACACATAAATTTTTGTATGGAAAATGTTTTTAAAATGTTTTTGCTTGTTGCAAACTATAAAATTGTTTTCCACAAGCATTAAGCTCACCCTCACTTTCCTCCCCATAAGCAGGTGATGAGCAAGAGATTGAGTAGTCGAGGGCCAAGGCATCACTCCACTTTTGAAATGTCCTTGTAAGTTAAACAAATCTAGTAAATCAAGACTTTAGTTGCATTTTGAGCAATTGATTGTTCATATATCTTTTGCGTTTGGGATATTCTTGAAACATTCATGTATTGGGGGCTTGAAATGCACACTAAAGCTTTGTAAAACTACTAATGATTTTGTTTTCGCCCATGATACTCAAGGTTATGTATGGGGAAAAATTTGTGTACTATCTTCAGGGATATTTCTGGGTTGATGTGAGCTGATTTAGGTGAAATTGTCTTCTTAGAAGTTGTAGAAGATTTTTCCATCTTTCCAATGATATAAAGTTTGTAAATTTTGGATATCGGAGTTGAAAGATAAGAGCATTACAACTTATAAGGTTGCTTCGTCTTAGTTTTGCGTCTTAGAATGATGTCATCATCATCTTAGAATGACGTCATGCATCGTCTCAGTCTTCTTTTGTCTTAGTTTTGGTACCTAAGATGCTTTGTCTTAGTTTTGCATCTCAGAATGACATCATCATCATCTTAGAATGACGTCAGTATCGTCTTAGTCTTCTTTCGTCTTAGTTTTGGTACTTAAGACGCTTCGTCTTAGTTTTGCGTCTCAGAATGACGTCAACATCATCTTAGAATGACGTTAGCATCATCTTAGTCTTCTTTGATCTTAGTTTTGGTACCTAAGATGCTTCATCTTAGTTTTGCATCTCAGAATGACGTCAGCATCGTCTCAGTCTTCTTTCGTCTTAGTTTTGATACCTAAGACACTTCGTCTTAGTTTTGCATCTCATAATGACGTCAGCATCGTCTTAGTATGACATCATCATTTCAGTTACTGTTCATCATCTCAGTTACTGTTCATTCATCTTAGTCTTCTTTCGTCTTAGTTTTGGTACCTAAGACGCTTCGTCTTAGTTTTGCGTCTCAGAATGACATCAGCATCGTCTTAGTTTGACTTTTTTCTTCCTTCTTCTATTCTATTTTTGACCCTTTTAGAGGCCGAATTTCAATTTGAGTTCTTCATGAAAGTTGTATATCTCGAGGCCTCTTTCAAATGGTTTAAAAACGAAATCAATCCAACATCTGTAGCAAAAATTATGGCAATTGCGCCAATACATGTACAATACGAGTAAAGGCACAAACGTGTTGGATTCTTTTGGCCATGACTTCTTCATCCGACCTCCAAATGAGGTGATTCTTGAAGCAATGGATTTATAACATCTTTTCCTATCTCTCCGCAAAAATTTGTATCTTTTGGAGTTGACTTGAATAATTTTTTTGGAGAGAAAGTGAGGGGTCGGTTGGGAGAGCATAATGGGAGTATGCACATGCTTTAGTTTTCTAAGTATATCTCTGGCTGTAGGGCTCCGATTGAGATGATTCATGCCTCAAAATGAACTAGAGATTCATAGCTGCATTTTCTTTGATGAATTCAAATTGAAATTTTGGTGTTTGACTAGTATAGGGATTCCACTCTTATAGGATGATGGTTATTTAGAGTTATTGGAAATAACCTTACAAAGTTTATCACTCCGGATGTTGGGCTTCGAAAATGGGGTCTAACAGAAGATATTGGTTTGATGTTACACTTAAGATTCCTGTGCAAAAAATTTAAGTGCAACCAGATGTTTCGTATGAAGAAGGCCCAGTTTTTATATTAGCTAGAGAAGTTAAACAACTTAGAAACAAGTCAGTACCTTTGGTAAAAGTCCTTCGACAACACTATGGACTTGAGGAATGGGAAATAGAAAAAATCATGAAAATTCAGTATCCACAACTATTCGGGTCAGGTATGAATTTTTAGGACAAAATTTTTTAAGGGGGGGGGGGGGGAGAATTGTAACATCCCATGTTCAGGACTAGACCCCAAAATAGTAAATTGAGAGTACAGTGAGAAATTAATAATACATTTCATGCTCATGCATCATAGTATATTCACATACATGTGAATATTTATTTTTGATACATTAAAATAATTGTACATGCATTCATGACATTTTTGGGTATAGTTGATTTATAAATGTGATTAAAATGCAAATTGTGGATTATTTGCGTTGAAAATTTATTTGGTGATAACAATTATTATTTCAAATTTTTTGCTGAATTTTAAGAAATTTCTGAAATTTTGGGGTATTTTGGACTAAAAAAATATTGAAATAATGGGCCAATTACATTGTGACAAATGACTCATATGCAGGGCGACATGTGGCTAGATCTCCTGAACCCACATAGTCATCTTGTTTTGTAAGGAAAAACATTTTCTGAAGCTCATTCTCGGTTGTTCTTCGCCGCATGCATCAACACCAAACAAAAAATTTTCTTTGCTTAGACATCACTGACCAGTCCATATATATTGTTTAACACTAATTATTTCTATTTGCTCCGTCCACTGAAAGCTTTATCTACTCTTACTGTTGGAGTTTTTGCTAGAAACAAGTAAGTGATGAAAAACTGTGAGAATGTTCTATTTTTAGGTGTTGTATTTGATCTTGCATTTGAGATGTTTTAGAGTTAAGGGAAAAGAATGAAATTATATTATGAAATGAGGTTGTTGTTGGATATTAAAAGACATACAGAAACATATATGCAGAAAATTGATGAACAACCGATCTCCGTGAGTGTGTTTTGAATGTTCATGTTTTAATCTTGAATCTTGTGTTGTTATTAGAGTAAGTGGACTTGGAATGGGAGTAAAAATGTAGAGAATATAAGTTAGAAATGGTATAGAAGAAGTAGAAAAATGCATAAGATGAATGTAAAATAGAATAATGAAAGCATGTAGATGGGTATCGCATTTGCATAAATAGTAATATGCGCTTTTGGATGATTATATTGAATCTTAATTTTTGGTTTGTTTGAGTTGTGATTAGCCGAAATGGAAGTAAAATAGTTGGGTTAAGTGGAAAATGTGTTAATTGAATAGGATAGAAGTGCAAAGAGCTAAAAAAAATGGAAGAAGATGAAGACTGCATTTTAGAGAGAGAAGAGAAGCGTTTTTAGAGAGAGAAGAGAAGACTAGTTGCACCAAAACCGAACTATATTGACTCTTCTAGCCACAACTTTGTCATCCAATCTCCTATTGAATTGAAACTTAAACCAATATACTCCTAAAATATTTTTCTTTCTCTAAATAAAAATTTAGAGCCATCTGAATTGATTAGGAAAAGATTGATTGACTCAAAGAGAGGGTATGTGCTGGAATCTTATGAACCGAAGAATTTTCATAAACATAATTCGGTATTTTAATTATACCTTGATCTGTAGATTTTCAAATGGATTGATTCTTAATTGAGATTAACCTAGAGACATATATCTATAACTTTCTTGACGAAGTCAAATTTTAATTCTGTCTCTAAGATTTTCAAAAATTGGTATGAAATTAAGTCTTGGCTTAGGTTGTAGCACTACCAGAGACAGAAATGATATCCTATAGTTATTGAATAAACTGTATTGACGTAGGCTAAATTAGACTGATGTGTCTTCAACCAAATTTGTATCTTATTCTCTTAGCTTTAAATTGGTATAAATTGTGTAATTTTGGATATTGGAATTGAAAGATATGAGTTGTACAATTTGAGGGTATGATCATGCATTAGCCAAAATGTTAAATGTACATAGTCAGTGGTATTTTAAACATATCTTATTGAATAATAAACCAAATTATATGATCTTGGTATCATTAGAAACTTAAGACATAGAGGAACAATTTTATAGGAGAAAGTGTTACAGAAATATATCATTTTCTTAATCTTATTGATTGTGCAAAGTTGACCCGAATGAAGTGCTTCCTCTAAAAGCTAGAATAGTAATTGAATGTATGAATTTTGGAACTTTTGAAGTACAATTGACGTTTACATTAGTTTAGTAAGAAAATATACCCGAGAATTTGTCATAAACATGCATGTTATATGATACATTCATACTAATTCTGATTCAGTTACATGAAAATATGGTAATATGGACTTATGTTTGATTGTATATAGAAGGGAAAGTAGAGCGATCACTTCTGGATATTGCCAGAACTTTAAGGCAATAAGCGAAAGAGAGCGATTGTGAGTAATCATAGATGTTCACACCTTACTTTGTTCTACTTGTTGAATTTGATTTACGCTGATTGTGTTCTGAATTTCAGACAATGATTGTCCAAGGTGTTTGATGCATGTTTATATCATTGGAAGTTCTACTTGCATGTAAATGTGATTGACTAATTGCTTTGCTCATGAAATGTCTAAAATGACTTTGTTTTGTTTTAAAATTGTTGAGTCCTAGTTGTGGGTAAATAGGTATGCCTAAAAGGGCCTGTAGCTGCTTCTGTGACACTTCGGTGTCTTCTGTTATTGACACTTCAGTATCTTCTGTTATTGACACTTCGATGTCTTCTGTTATTGAGACGTAAGTCTCTTATGTGATATGATGCCAATTATGGTATCTTCCATATAAGTGTCATTACCCACTTCTATTGATGGATTAGCAATCATTTGATTGTGTATTCTAATATATGTTGGATTTTGAAATAAACAAAATGATGTTTTGAACTGAAGGGATTGTGCCTTCTTTGATACTCAGTTCTGTTAACTATGCAACTATTCAAAAATTTAAATATATGCTTGTGTTATAGTTTGATTTAGTATGATTAATTGTCAAATTATACATAGTTTAGTTATTACTCACTAAGCTATATGCTTAGCACGGTGGATTTGCCCCATGTAGGTTCTGAGCGATGTTTATAAAGACTGGGATGAGGCAACCGTAATGGCCAATAAAGTTTGATTGTTGTTTTGAAAATAATGAAAAATATTTGGTTTGACTTTTGGGCTTATATCTGATACGCATATGTGAATTTGTTTGTAAGTTTGTAACAACGATACTTCGATTTTTTTTGGATTTTTCAGCGAGCTTGTGTTAAGTACTATGTAATTTAATGTATGCTTGCTTGAGTTGTTTACTAGAAGTTTTCGTATGCTTTGATTTGTTTGTACTGTTTTGTGTGGCATTCATATATCCTTCCAGGGGGTATGTGGATGTGACACTTTTTAATTAAATAAACCAAAGTTATAATTTACTAAAGAACAATCGCCAAGTATCAAAAGTATCCTTAGGAATGATATATTAAGTGAAATTAGTTTCCTTTATTTTGATCTTTAGCATATGTATAGGAAACATATATACTTGATGTCAAATTTTGATGAACTGATATTTAAATTACCCTTACAAATACTTTTTACTTTCATTAGATGTTAGATAGGTTTCTAATGAAACATGAACTTATGACATAAGTAAATAACGTTGTTAGGTTACTAATAAATTATACAATTACTAAATATATTAACACAATTAGTTAAGATTAAACACATCACCAAATTGGCCAAATGATGACAAATAAGCTGTTTTTAGAAGTAATATGTAATACCTTATCTCTCAAATGATTTGATTCATGCCTTAATTCAGTGGTTTCTTCGAGAGCAAAAGTAAAATTAGTTATTTTTTACCTGAACAATTATCTACATTGAACAATGTTTATAGAAAGCTCAACTATGCAATCACGGATAAATACAAGAAGAGTAACAAAAATTTTACCTCATCATCAATGATGCCTTATTTAACGTATAACACATACTCATCCACACCCAGAGGATGCTAGATTGTAATTTTAATGGAGACAATTTGTCAAAAGAATTAAAGAACTCAATCTAGCATCTACAAAGATCTCCACTCTTTAAGATTTCATTGAACAAGTTTACATTAACATAAATTAGGGGATGCCAAAAGAATACAAATTAAAAATAATAAAGTTCTCTATGGCATTTTCTTTTCATAATGTTCAAGTCACCAACTAATAAAATTTGAGAGTTTTAAACTCAAATAGAAAATCAAAAACACTATCTGAAAAATAAGTGAAAACAAAACTATGATTTTAAATAATACCTTAGATTTTGAAGAGTGACAAAATTGGGTAACTTTTTAGATTTTTTATAATTTACCCTAATAACATTCATTATTAATTATGAATACCACTAATTTAACTAATCTTATACTCAACTTAGTGCATTAAAAAATACATATTTAATAATAAATTTTTTATATTTTAAAAAAGTTTCTCGTACATCACAGAGTTATCTAGCAAGAATAGGGCGATATCTCTTAATTGTAATTTCATCAAATAAGAATAGATAACACCTTGAAAAAATTTTCCCCTGTTTGTATAACTATCATTTGAATTTTATTTATCCTTAATGTTTATATTGCCTTTCATTTATTTATAGGCACTAATTAAGATTCTTTTGCTTGCTTTATGAAATCTCGATTGGTTAACTTATACAAATTTATAAGTATTCAATGGATCAACACAATAAATTAGTTATATGGTTGAGTTTCATACCACTTATTAGATCTTAGGATTAATTTGTCTATATTGCAAGCTTCTTTGAGATAAAACTTTAACAGATCTAAAAATCTTATTAATAAATATACAAGATTTATCATTGCAAACTCTAAATATGAAATCTCGAAACTTAATATACTTGATTTGTAGCCAAACTACAGTATTTAGAGATAGAAAGTTGACCCAGTGATGATATGAAATCAAAAAATAAAGGTATAAAATAATCTTGACCCATCATTATGAAGAGCTTCAGCCAAAATTATAAGATTATTTGAAAATTGAATAATTTGAAAAGCTTCTCAAAGGACCTAAGAGAAAACTCTCATAATTATACCAATGATCATAGTTAATTATCTATCACTGCAAAAAGACTTATCTTAAATAGTAAAACACAAAACTATGTTTTGCAAACATAAAGTGAAAGTATGGTTTCAAATGGAAAAACCTGGACTATGGTCATGGGTTGGACATTTTAATGTCATTACGGCATGGTTTATATCTATATCTATGTTTAGAGACGATGGGTCCTCTTATATCTCTGGAGAATTAGGAATAGCCTAGAAAACCCCGTGGGTATAAAATGTAGATCTATTTGTAACTTCTAAAGAAATACACGATCTAGGTCACATCCATACTAGAGACCCTATCTTATCATTGAATTGCATAATGTCATATAAGATGATTCATAGCCATATTAGATGTCATGTTCACATTCAAGTCTTCTTTAACCTTAATTTGCATAAAGATAATCAATAACCGTCCCTTAATTTGCTTAATTCCGTAATTGTAACCACTTCTCTTGCATCTTAGAACATTTTCTTCCTTGTTCGTGTAATTATTCCACTTGGGAAACTCAAAAGATTAAAGACGACTTGATTCCTATCACTCTCTCTTCTTAGAAAAGATTTATGATCAAATCATCACTTATATAAAAAGGAATTAAATCAAAAACATTAAAAGTATCGGTTATATTATATTCATTTAGAAGATCTAATATTATTCATTCAATAACATGAAACGGATCTTCTCCTATTAGTTGCAGTTTAGATCTTATTCGATCAAGAAATCTCTCCTTTCTAATATGCACCCACACTAATGCACCTAGTTCAAAGGTATATTCTTTCTTTCTTTGTTATCCTTATATGCATATTCTTTATTTTTCATTTTAATATGTAGTGAATATTTTTATATAATCACTTCACCATTTTAACTTTCTTTTTACCATCTAAGTGCTAGAAATCAAAAGTTGTAGATTGCATTTTTTCTCATTAAACAACATTCATGGCCTAGTTATATATGCTTACAGTGCAACAAACTAGAGACAAACACAAGCTAAAATTAAGGAAAAGTAGGTAACATGTACCACTAACATCTAAAAAATTTTTCAATAACCAAGTAAAATGATTAACCCATTAACAAAAATATACCTTAATACAAAAATTTAAATAATAAACCATTACAACCACTACATACAAATAATAGGAAATAACTAAATAGTAGTTTGAAGCATTTTAATCAACACTCTCTTTTGTTTCAAACTTCATGGAGCACTTCTCTCTATAACTTAAAAAGCACTTCTCTTCAATATGATGCATTTCTCTTTATCACAATCAAATTTATTAACACACTTTATCACCAAATTAATTTTTGAAGCATAACTCTCTATGGTGCACATCTCACTAACTATTTTAAAAAGGAATTTCTTCTTTTATCACTTATTTCATATTTGTTTGTTCTTCATTGTCAAATTTGCAATGATTTTACAAATGTTGACATCTCTCACATCTATAACATTGAGGTTTTCTATTATGCCAATAGTCTTTTTTTCATGACTAAACTTCATACAATGGCAACACTGAGGGACATTAACATTTTCTTTTGAGGATAAAATAAGCTCCATTAATTTTTTCCATAATTATGATGCCCCTCATTGATCTTCTTTGGTCCACAGCTTAAACAACATTAAATAACTCTATAATGTTTATTTTTGATAGATCTTTAGAATTTTTAAATGAGGAAATTTTTTACTCATACCTTTCGGGAATAGTCACAAAAACTTGTCTGCTACTTGTTAGCTGGGAAATTCTTCACCAAATGATTTGATTTGATTAACAAGTGGGCATGAGCTTGCTTCCATATTCCTTCACACCTTCAGATTCCTTCATATTTAGCAACTCAAATCCTCTCTTGATATTTAAAATTTATATCAACCTAATTTGATTGTTCCCTTCAAACTCTTCCTTAAGCTTCTCCCATACTTCTTTAGGTGATTCACAAACCATAATTCTTGTAAAAATTCCCTTAGCATAGTCGAATGTAGACTCTTGCCACTTCTTCATCATGCTTTTTTTACTTGATTTAGTGTGGGATTTTCTAGAAGAGGGGTAGGATTAAAATCACTTTCTACAACATCCTAATTTTCTCCAAAAATACAGTTAGGAAGAGAAAAATTATTTGATGCCATTGCACCAAAGGTTAAGCACTCACAAAAATATTCTTTACTATAGCCTCACAAACCCATAAAACCCCTAGAGCGCTAACACCAAAATTGTTAGAAATAAAAAACTATAGATTGCAATTTTTTCTCATCAAACAATAGTCATGGCTTAGTTATATAGAAATAAAAAACTATAGATTGCAATTTTTTCTCATCAAACAATAGTCATGGCTTAGTTATATAGGCTTACAGTGCAATAAACTAGAGATAAACCCAAGCTTAAAATAAGGGAAAGTGACTAACATGTCCCACTAACATCTAAACAAGTTTTCTAACAACTAAGTAAAATGAACAATTCAACCCACTAAGTTAGATACAACTTAACATAAAAAAAAAATTCAATAGTAAACATATGCTTAAATAATAAAACGCTATAACCATAACTTCTAAAAAATAGGAAATAACTAAATGGTAGTTTGAAACACTTTAATCAACACCTACCCTTTCATGAATTAGTAAATAAATTAAAAACAATAGAGTTAGTGGATTAAAACCTTATATATTCTCAAAAGGTGAATAGTTAATACTATTAGAAACAATTCTATTATATAAAAATTCAGTTAATGATAAGCAATCTTCCTAAATCTTTAAATTCTTTTTAACAATAGCATGTAATAAAGTAGTTAACGTCTTATATTTTACCATTAGTCTAAGGGTGACAAGTAGTTGAAAATATCAATTTAGTTGCAAACTTTTTCTGTAAAACCTTTTAAAAGTAGCTAAGGAATATAACATCGCTATTAGACACAATACTCCGAAAAATACTATAGAAGTCAAATTATTTGTTTAAAGGACAAATCAATTATATTTGTTACACTATCAATTTTATTACGTACAATAAATATATCATCTTTGAGAAACTATTAACAACCACATGAATAAAATCTTTACCCCCTTTTGACCTAGGTAAACCTAAAACGTAACTTATATAAATATTAACACACAGTTCACTAAGGACTAGAAAAGGAATATACATAGCTTTATACTTAGCTTGTATATATAATGTAATCAACAAAATTTCTTTCAACATCATGACGCATATGATGCTAAAAGAAATATTGACACAAAATTCTAAAGTATTTTTAATGCCAAAATGACCCTTATATTTTCTTTTAATTTCTTTATCCACCGACAACTCTCTCAAAGAACTTTTAGGAACACACTATTTATTTTTCTTAAACAAAAAGCCATCATGTCTAAATTTTTTCGAAAAATAATTTTCTCAAAAGCCTAAATATAGATGCAAAATCATCATCACTTTTATATAATTTCCTAACACTTTCAAAGCCTAACGATTTTGCGTTCAAGGTAGAATCAGCGTACCTGTACCTATAGGACAATGTATCAATCATGATGTTTTTCTTACCTTGTTTAAACTTGACCATATAAGGAAGTGTATCAATAACCTCCATCCACTTGGCGTATTGTCGATTAAACTCCTCTAATCCTTTCAAATACTTCAAGGACTCATGGTTAGTGCGAACTCCTTAGACCATCGATAATGTTGTCAATTCTCTAAAGCCCTCTCTAATGCATATAACTTTTTGTCATATAGTTAAAAGCATCTTTGTTGAATTCTTACTAAAGTATCTAATTGTTTGATTTTCCTTCATCAAAATAGCATCAATACCTATTATCGACGCATCACACTAAATTAAAGAAAAAGTTAGTGAAGACAATAAAAGCTCAGAATATAACATATCTTTAATTAAATTAAAGGCACACTCATTATTCATTATCCCACTTAAATCTAACAAATTTTTTGACAACTTCAATAAGTGGTGTAACTATACTAAAATCCTTCACAAATCTTTTATAAAAATTAGCTAAACTATGAACACTTCTCACATCAGTTATAGACTAATAACATTAACCTTCTCCTTAACCACTTCTGTCTCTTTTGCAGTCACAATAAATCCAAGAAAATTTGTGTTATTCATACAAAATGAACAATTTTTTAGATTTGCATATAATTTTTCTTTTCTCAAAATAGTCAAAACAATTTTAAGATGCTCAACATGCTCATTTAAAGTGTCATTATAGACCATATTATCACCAAAAATTAAAAAAAACTATGAATTTTCCAATAAAATCATATAAAATATGATTCATTAACCTCATAAAAGTATTATGTGCAATAAATAAACCAAAATGCATTATTGGCCACTCATATAAACCATATTTCATTTTAAAGGTTGTTTTCCACTTATCCGCTTCTTTCATCCTAATTCAATGACATCCATTTTTTAAGTCAACTTTTGAGAACACATGAGAATTTTGAAACTTATCAAGTATATCATCTACTATAAGAATGAAATGTTAATATTTTATTGTTATTTTATTGATAGTTTGATAGTCAAAACACATCCTTCACAACCCATCTTTCTTAGGAACAAGCAAGACCAAAACAAAATATGGACTCATACTCTCTAATATACCCTTTCAACATAAGCTCCTCAATTTACCTTTAAAGCTCCTTGGTCTCTTCCACATTACTTTTATAGGCTGATTGATTAGGAACTATATGACCAAGTATGAAACAAATTTGATGTTGTATTCCCTTTGTGAGTGGTAAATTATTAGGAACATTATTAGGGCGTACATTTTGAAAATCTTGCAAAAAAAGAAACTAAAATAATAAGAAAGAAAATGTACTGTACAAGAGCATAAGCATAGGCTGGTTATGATAAAAAAGCTCTCTTAAAAGCTCTCCTAATCTCACTCTCTCTAGTATAAAAGTTCATTTGTTTCATTGTTTTTCATTCAACACTCTCTTTTTTGCCTCCCTTAATCTTTTTCTCCATTTTTATTTTAAAATTTTCACCCTCATTTTTACCTCACTCTCCTTTTTCTCGTTCTTTTCTCTCAACTTTAGTTGATCTTCAAACACTTGTACATGTTTTAATATTACAAAAGCAATGGCTTGTTTGCTACAAAAGAATACTTATTTGTGATCCATATTTTATGGCCTTTTTATCCCAAGGTCTTTTTAAGAAATTATGATAAATATGTATAGGAACCATATCACATAACACCTCATCACAATATCTTCTAATAGAGAAAAAGATAAACACTTGTTGTTGATCCTCATCTCAACATCATCATCATAATTTTTCAATGGCAACATATAATTCTCATCACTTTCACCTCCTATTTTAATATCCATATCATCTCTCATTCTTAAATAATAAAAAAATTTAACATCTCGAGTACACGTTTGGGTTTCAAATTTATTTGTCACTTTACTAGGTGTTTTTTCTCCTTTACTAGAATTTAACTTAAGGAGCAGTTTTTCATCTTTTTCCTAACTCAATTTTCATAATGATGGACTCAAATTCTCTTAAACTTCCCTCTATGGCCTTTATCTTGCCAATTACCTTGATGGGAAAATCTATTTATTTCTTAGTAGTTGCTAACTGTCATGTAAGCCATCTTTCTCTTCATCTTCATCAAAATCATTTAGGATAACTCTCTTTTGTCTCAATATGTGTTAGAAATTTGTGGTGATTCTTCCCCTACAAATTAACTATGACAGTACATTGCATCTCTAATTGATCCTTAATGTTGTTAAATATAAAATTCATATGTCCAAGTTATTTTGTAACTTGTAGTTTTTAACATATTATCCCTTCTCTCATCTTCAACTATGTCTTGATCAAGTAGGCTTTAGCATTTAAAAGAATTTTAATAGTAACCGTTTACAACACTCTCTCATATGTTTCTCTCATTTGATGTCACTTAATTTACTTATGTTTCACTCTAATTTTTTGACTTTTCTGTACTAATATTGCTCATATACTTTTGCCTTTACTACTTATTTTTCCTTTTGATTCTTTATCAAACTAATTAAAATAAACCAGAGAATAAACCAATAGTATTCAATCAGTCTCAAATCTTGACGGAGGCAAGGATAAGTAAGGAGCCAATATTAAAAGCAATATTAAAATGGAGTGTATGTTCTAACTAGATTTTTATTTGGAAATGAATTTCATGAGGTAACCATTCCTAAACAACTTTATTTCTTATCTCTTTCTTTATTTTATTTTTCATGAATGTTCTTTGTTCCCTTATTTATAAACTCAAAAAAATATTGAATGAAAAGGAAGATATGAAGAAAACACATTAAGGAAATAAAAAAGAAATCAACAAATTTAAGAATAAGAAAAAATAAATATGGGATCGATAAATAAGAAATAAGAACAATAAACAATAACAAATAAAATATAGATGAAACCTGATTTTATAATCAAACCTTTAATACCAAATTGATGTGAACCCCAAGGATGAAACCTTGAAGCCCCCACATATTTGTCTTGCAATCAAATGTTAAGGAAGCTAAAACCAAATTTAAAGATAGAGTCTTGCCTCAATGATTATATGGAATAAGAATTAAAGGCATAAAAGAATCTTTACCCGTGTCATAAAAAACTAGAACCAAGATTATAATATGATTTGAAGGCCATAAATAAATAATCAATGATTCAAGTCAATTGTCTACCACTAAAAAGAAACATCACTTAAACAAATATTGTGTTTCTCAAACTTAAAACAAAGCTAGGGTTTTCACTAAAATAATCGCGAGACAAGTCATATTAACTATAGAAAGGTTAACTCTACTAAGGCATGATTTATAATCACAATCATGTCTAGTGACAATGGATATCTTTAGAGGGTTAGGCACGACCTAGAACATGTTCATGAGTATAAGTCATAGATATATCTATGACTTCTGAAGATAGATACAATACATGTTATACCTGCATTGGTATATTTGTCTCACCAGTAAATTGTCTAGTAAGCTATGCAGACTAATACACAATTATTTTAGAAGTCATGGTTACATCTAAGTCCTCTCCAGCCTTCATTTGAATCAAGCTAGCCAATGGTCTCCCTTCAATTTAGCTTAATTTCACACGGGTAGTCACTTCTCTTACCACTTTATTAAAAAAAATTTCCCTTTTTTGTATAATTAATCTACTTGACAAACTCAAACCATCCAAGATATCTTAATTCTTATCACCTTTATTGAAAATTTGCATCCATTATTGTACTTTACGATCATTGTAACACTTTTTCCTATAAAATGCAATGATGAAAGAAGTTGAAGGAGACATTTATTTTTTTAATAAGCTAAAAATGTTAAAATGAAAATGATTATAATTTTTACATTTAAAAATAATGATAAATAAAATTTACTACCTTAATTTTAAAAACTATAATAAGTCATTGAACTTTTATTAAAAACTTAATTAACATCTTAAACTTTATTTAGGAATTTTAAATTTTAATGGATAAAATAACATTTATAATTAAGGGATATGAATAATTATAATATATATGCTTGTAATTTATTTGATAAAGGTGAATTTTAAAATGTTAAATGAATTATATTAAAATTCAATTAAATATATTTCTTTGTTTATTTTATAAATTAAAATAAGTATTTGTGAAACTAATTATGTTCATATTCTTTAAAAAAACTTTAAAGGATTTTTTACTTTTATTTTTTATTTTTCAGTTTTTCTATTTTGATTATCAAAAACAGATAAACAAGTTATTCAAATACATTTGGTTTTATATGGTTGCCATTTCTTGTTTTTAAAAATGAAAAAAACCATAACAAGTCTTTTAAAAAAAATTTCTATTTCTGTATGTTTTCTGCAACATGTTTCCAAAATGAACAAACTATTTTTTTATTTCTCCACTTTTCACTCTCTCTTTTCTTTTCTTCATTATTTACTTTTTATTCCTTCATCCTCTCCTCTTTTATCTTAATATCAGTGGCTATGTTTTTTTTCTTTTTTTAAGTTCCTTTATATTTTTCATCCTTTTTTATATCTCTAAGTTTATTTTGCCTTTATATATAACCTAATTTTAAAGGGTCGTGAATGCATCTTTCTATGCTCTATTTAAATAACTAATCAATAACAAAATCAAAGGTTGAATTATTAGCTTGCAAATTTGACCATAGTGGAATAACATCATCATTAATTATCATTCGTGCTTCAGGTTTGTTCTCTTTGTTCTTAAATAATTTGTTTGGCACGTGCCTATACGTGGTGTGGACATTTGTGAAGATGGAAACTTTTACACAGTTTTGGTTATAGAAGCTGATTTATGTTTATAGGTTTATGTGTTTTGACTTCAAAAAGCAATTTTAAGAAAACATATACTACCAATGTCATTCCCACCTTTTGAGCCTGAACCTACATCTATTTGAACTTATCTTATCTCCTCTTTATCTTCTTGTTTTATCGATTACCAGGTATTATCGTTCATTTTTATTTATAAGAACCACATTCATATAATATGGATGTACTTGGACATCACTATATACATTTTTTCTTAATTTTTGATCTGAATCATAGTTGTTGATTATTGTTTTTGGAATGCCCCTTTGAGATTATGAACATGTCCATGTTGCCATTGTCTCTGAGACTAAATTGAAGTGGCTTGCCTTATTAAAGCATAATTGATCAAAGATGGAGTCTTGAGAATGGGTTTCTTCTTCCAAATTTCATTTTAATAGGGACTTGGAGAAAGGAATACCAGATGTGCCTAAGAATTGGAATTTCAATTTTAATGCATTAGACCTTTGGATGGGAATCCGTTTCTTTTTCCAGCTCTAGCTATTGGTGGTCATATTGTAGTTTGTCATTCAAAGGTACTCCTCGGATTTCATTAATTATTGATCTTAATACTCATTTTTCATGTCATTTGATTTCAAATTATTTTTTCTTATTTGGATGACAATTTTGATGTTCTTATTTTCAAACTCATAGTTATTTTGATAATTACCCCTTGTTTAGTTTTTACTAGTGGTTGCACTTTACTATGTGCATTCAATATGTTATGAATTACATTATATTCTTTTGAGCAATTTCGTAAGGTATTGTTTCATATCTTTTTTGGAAGATAACAAGATTAAATTTTATAAGCATTGTAAAGAATATCACCAATGTACAATGTCATATATCACCACATGTTTGAAAACCTATGACATGTTTCTCTAGGATTTCTCCCTGTAAAAAGAGTTTCACGATATAAAGGAAAATGTTTGAATTATTGAATCACATTTACCTTTTTTTTACATATGATCTAGATATTGTAAAATTTAATTTCAGATGGATTTTATAATGTAGATATATCTAAGCAACTGATTTTTCGTTCTTCAACCAAACTAATGCTCTTTATTTTTCGTCTTATTCGATCACTCATGGCAACCTACATGTCTAAGCAATAATTGATAAATTATGTTATAATTAAAGCTTAATTCAATTTCAATACTTCAAGCAATTTGTGAGAGATTATTTTTATCTCCAATATTCTACCAACAAATGCATATTTTACCCTTTGCATAATTGGACTAATATTTAATCTTTTCTCATTGATATTATGAAGATATTGCACTTGTTAATCTTATATATGTTGGCATTGCATCCTTTTAAACAGTTGTTATTGAAGAATTAACAATTGTGTCAATTATATATATGATCAATATAGCCTCTCTCGATAGCAACTTGCGTTTTAGGCCACAAGTTCACATTTTCTTAACTTTCGAACCAATCTACACTAAATAGCTTAACCTGAGACTTGAAATATTAAACCTATATTGATTGATTATTTTCCTTAGTTACGTATGTGCTAATTATGTTTTTTGAGAAATTAAAATGAAATTAGTAAATAAAGAGGAAGGAAAAATGACTATTGGAGAGTGGCATGACTCTCCTATAGTAATACCATCGTTAGAGTTACTACAATAAAGACATTGTGAAGGCACAACACCGTTTGGTCACTACTGAATAAAACAACACGTACAAATGAAATCCAACTCTTGCTTTATTCCAAAGAAGTAAAGGAACCCCACCCATCCTCAGAGCATTTTGGGAATGTTCCAAATTAGGGTTGGGCGTCTTAAACGATCAGCAACGCCATTACAGTAAAAACCTCCCCACTCTTCGTGTCTGGAACTTCATCTGATGATGGCTACTTTACCCATCTTCTCTTGTTTTTGTAGAGGGCATAAAGGAGCTAATGGACTTGCCCAACGACTTGCATTTATAGACTTCCTCAGGTAAGATCTAACTCCTATACCTTTGGCTCGAATGATCTTATTTCATTTCCTAGCATGAATATTATTCTCTACCCTTCTGAATAATTGATTATAACATTAAATATGCTAATCGTTCCATATTTTAGAACTTTTGCAGATTTCTGTCTTTCCGTATCTCTTAAGTAGATATGTCAAGAAATAACACCTTCCTCTTCCAGAGTGGAGTGGAAGCTTGTACTTCTACTAGGAACTTAGTTATCTCAATGAGTGATTAGAAAACCCATGCCAATAGACGAAATGTTTGATCCTATTCCAGATAACACTGGAAAAAGGGCATAGAAAGAACAGATGGTCCCTAGTTTTAGTTCCTTTTTTACACAGATGGCAAATTTGATCCAAATTTTGGATAAATTAAAGTCTATCCATTATTCCTATTCTATTCCTAACTACCAACCATAGAAGGAAAGCAAAACTTGGTCTTAGAATATTACATTAGATAACCCTGCCCTAAAGGTCATCTTGATCAGAGTGATAGAACTATTTCCTGTAGGTTTTGCTAAAGAAGCTCTCGATAAGAGACCCCTTCCACAGATAATAATCCTCAGAGTTAGAATCAGGAAGGTAAGAAGTTTTAAGACGAGGGATTGCATTAGGAAATTGAAGCCATTCATTTTGATTAATAAGAACAGCCACCTTAGATTTATAATCTAGCCCTAGAAAAGTAGAAATAGCAATGGGGTTTGAGGAAAGAGGACCTGAACCAGTCTAATTATTATGCCATAGGAAATCAGTCTGTCCATTCCCAATTTTACAAAAAAAACATCATTTGTAGCTTCATCACCTTTTTCAAAAATTTGATTAAGGAACCAAGAATAGGATGGCTTTATAGAGAGGGACTATATGTTGTTCCCTTTCAAAAAGCAACTATGAAGTCATTTCATCTATAATGAATGCTTAATCATTCTCCAAAGTCTCTTAATCAAAAAGACATTATTAACAACTCTTACAAAAATGATTCCTAGACCCCCTCACCTTTGGTTTACACAGATCAGTCCATTTAACTTTAAGAAAACCAAAACATATATGAGCGTTTTTAGTCATCCTTTTTTAGTTATGTATACAATGAAGTTATTTCTTATAGATAATTTGACAAAGCAATGCAGACTGCCTTCATAGACTACAAAGTTGAAATAACCCATGTTGTCAAAGAAGTTGAAAAGCCAACATTAGGTTCTTTATTACACGTTCCCTTGTAAGGTGATTCAAGTTTATGTTTGAGATGTGTGGTTTGGTGCTATCAATGTGTAGAGGGGATTATTTAGTTTGCTCAAGGCCAGGCCTATACATAATCTCATTTTGTTCATTTAATATTTAGTGAGTTGTTAATATTATTTTTAATATGCTTTGAATAAGTATGTACAATTAAAGTGCAAGACTACGACCATCAGATGCTTGCTTAATACACTTTAGCCTATATTGCTATAATAAGCCCAACTTTACAACTTTCTACCTAACACTATCAATTTGCCCACTTTTTCAAAGCAACACTGCTTACATAATGGTTGCTACTAAAGTCAAGAATAATGATAATGGTGATCAGGACACCATTATAGACATTGGAGATATTGGTTCCCTAAGGTCTAAAAAAGCAGCAAAGTCATGGAAATTCAACAAAGGAAGTAGCAACTTTAAGGAGTTATCAGCAATTGAGTAGTTTAGGAAAATGGCTAGTTATGACTCAAAAAGAATTGCAGACAATGAGTGGATTAATAAGCCTTGAAAAATAGTTAGATATATTTGGCAAGTAATGAATTCAATTATAGATCTTTGTGTGACAAAAAAGTGAGATAAAGGTCAAGTTTGGTATATAGCTTTTCAGCCATATTTCAACGGATTGGAGGGTGTTAGTTGTTTGACTATGTCAAATAGCTAATTATTTTGTTTGGTTAGAAGTTGGTGGGTTAGCTTATTCAACCCAACCAATTGAAAATTAAAAAGTTCCTTTATAGGAGCATTTCCGTCTTCAACTAATAAAAATTATCAGTTATTGATGATTCTACCCTCACTTTACTCTCCTCTTTTGGTATCTCAATCTCATTTCTCCATTTAGGGTTCTCTAGAATCTTTTTTCCTTGGCTCTCACATCTCCACCAGATTGCCACTCGCCAGTCATTGTCTGGCAAAAGAGGAAAGGCAAGAAACGAAGTGAACTTCATGAGATGAGCACTAAGAACGGTTATTATAGAGAAGAAATCGAAGGTTCTTACAACACTAAGAGACTTATCGAATAGTAATATAGGAGTCTGAAGGAAATTGGTGAAGAAAGCGGTTGTTATTAAGAAGAAATCAAAGGTTAAGAAATAAGAAGAAGATGATGTGGGGGTTTTTAATCGATTCTTGCTTATTCAATCCGATGTCTCTTCTCTAAATTGCTCAACAGGGCACAATTTGGTTTGTTTCTTACACTACTATTATTTTGACTTGGAAAGTTGTTTGTAGAAGTAAAAAAGTTTGTTTGTTTTTATTTTAACTTCTAGGCTTGTTATGCTTCATTGTTATATCTCTAGTCAGCTCTTAGATCCCATTTGAGCTTTGTTACGAAGGTCAGTGCTTTTGGTTGGGTGGGTGTATGTTGCTATTGTTGACTTCTCACAAGATGAATAAGAATGTCGTCCAACGACTCTCTTAATTTGTAAAGCTTTGATCTTGTCAGAAATAATGATGGGTTTATCGAATTGGGTTCTTGTTAAGTGGAAACAGACTCACGTCTGACTGATCAGTTTGTTACTGCATATGGTTTTTAAGGTGCTTCAAGGCTGAGCTTAGTTCACCAGGGGAATGGAAAGGTAGATTTGAATCAGTTGAGGATTTAGAAGCAGGTGACTGATTCTATACCTACAGGTTTTTTAATTATGTTTTTTAGAGCTTCTTGTTAATTTTCAGCTCCTGGGCATTTCTCATATTTTCTGTTCTCAACATCTTAAAGGTATATGTTTGGTACTTGAACAATCCTGAATTAGGGCTTTTATTGTTAAATGTTGGCTATAGCTTTCGAGTTTAATGTTGTGAGGAGGAGTTTGATCTCAACCATTAAATTTATTTAAGGTTTTTTATAAGTCTTATGCTTCCTCTGAAGTTCATATCGGAATTTTTTAAGTACTTTCTCTTTAGGTTTTGCTTCATCAGCTAGGTTTATTTTGGCATATGGATTCTACTGGATTGGTGCAAACTAGAGTAGATTATCCTCATGTCCATATTTGATGAAAGTTCTTACATTTTCTTCAAGGGTCTCTCTTTGTCTTTACCTTTCTATTGTTAAATGTTTAATGATTACGTGTTCAATTTGTGCCCTTCGAATTCAAATAGATCTATTTATATTCGAAAGCTTGTATAATAAAGCCAACTTGGGTTATTTATGTGTCTTAATACTTTTCCTCCTTTTCTTTCAAGATTAACTTCAGAACTTATTGTTTAATTTCCTTTGCAAGGTTGGTGTTAATTTTTCTTTAACTTCAATTTTTTATTTAAAGATTACTATGATTGTGTTATTCTTTGTTTCTTGTTAAAATGTTCTTCCTAGAATCTGCGGATATTTAATGTTCAAAAGTTACATTCTTCCTCTTTGAAAGATCCCTAACTAAGTTCTTACAAGTTTTATCTTCAAACATATGAAAGCATATATCACTTGAACTATTTTCTTCTACTAATTAATTGTCTTCTTCTGCCTCTTTTGTGTGTAGTGTACTACATCTTATCCTTTCGCTTCTGAATTTGAGTGTCATAGGTTGCTTTTAGAAGACAGTCCAAATTCATCGCGATATCTTTACCTAGTGGTCATACTGAGAACTGAGGAGAGACTAATATGGGTGATGTCAGTTCTAGGATTGATATATCCACATATGCAAATACTGATGAAAAGAGTCAAAAGGTATTTTCTTTCTATCCTCTATTAGTACATATTATATGCTAAACTTTGAAAGTCTTCAGATTATTTTAGACAGTAGTAGTTTTCAAGATTGCTTCTTGACCACTCAGAATGTCTACATGTTGTTGTTCCCTCGTTAATGGGTTTTGGGTTTCTAGTAAGCGTGCTTCACTTAAATTAAATGTTGAAGATATGAACATAAATGATAAATCTAAGATATATTTAGTTTCATTAAATGAAGTCTGACAATATTTGAGATAAATCTAGATTTGCTACAGTCTTGATTGTCTCAAGTTTTATTATATGTTGTAGAAAGTTGCATTAATTTCGTAGAGGCTATAACTACTCTAATCTTACCTTATAACATACTTATATGCAAAACTCTCCCTATATTTCACTTATATGTAGAGTGAAGGATGTTACAATGGTTTGTTGATCAAATTCTAACCAGTTACACCTTCTCTAGTAAATTTATTCTCTCTCTTCTTCCCTTCTCACCTGTTAGTCACCATTGATAGTTGCTCTCCTTCATCATCTTGAGTTGTTCCCCTACCAACAGTTTTCATTAGGTAGTGCGGCTTATGTTATTTGATATGTTGTAGAAATAGAATGAATGAAGATGAACGGATTAAGCTAGAGAATTGTGATTCTGATAGTGGCTACAGGAGATCGAAAGAAGAAATAAAAAACAAAGAAGAAAAAAGTGATTATTTGTTGATTTTTAATAATTTTATAATGCAATGTGCATTGTAATCATAACCATTGTATTTTAATAGTTTTGATATTCCTTTTTTTATATAAAGATTAGTTTTACTTAAATTAATTAGGTTTCATATTTCTCATGTAATAGACAACTCAGAAGAAACTACATGTTTTGCTAATGCTTTAGGCTATGTTTAGTTGGACGTAAGGTTTTTAATAGAATGGAATGATTTATAATGGAGTGGAATGTAAATGGATGTAATATTAGAAAACTATTATTTGGAAGGGATGGAAGAGTTCATAATGTAATATAATAAAATATTGTTTGGATGAAGGGTTTATAATGTAATATGGTAAAAAGTTATTTATCATTTTACATTTCATTCTAAACTCCTCAAATCGAAGGTTTCTTATTTTTACTATTTAGGATGAAATAAGATGTAATATGAAACCCTCCTCTTTCATCTCATTCTATTATAAACCCTCCTCCAAAACAATGGAATAATATTATATTTCATTCCATTCTATTAATAAAACTCCAGCCAGACATAGCCTTAGCAAAACAATTTTTCATTTGTTTTCTTTTTAATATAAATTCTAGATTCCTAAAACTAACTACCTGACGCTATCCTAGGACCTTAAGATGTCAGTAGGATTTGGAAAAGAGATTGCAGTCTTCCAAATATCCATACTGTAAAACAAAATGCATGACTATAAAAGGATCATTTATTGACTATTGAGCCTGTCTTTTAGGATTCATATAAGACCAATTTAAAAATATGACACTTAATAATACATAAAATCTCCAGGCAAGTTTACTCATTTTATTTCCATTTTTCTTTCTCTTATTCATTTTAAAAAAGGTTAATGCTCTTTTTATATTTTTATTTTTAGAAAATTTTATTTATCTTTTTCTAATATTATTTAATCAATTTATAGTTCTTTTGTTAACAAAATGATGCAGTATTACAAATTTTAAATTATTATATATAAACTAATAGAAAAATATTTTTATATTATAATATTTTAAATAAAAATATATTACAATAAAATTTTATATAATTTTTGAAAAATATTCACAAAGAAGGTCCGCAAAGAAAGTCCTTTTTATTACTATTATATGTTATATGCTTTTTATTAGAGTTATAAACTTAAATTTTATAAAATCAAATATCTAAAGTCTAAATCCTTATAAGAATATTCAACGAAATACTAAGATATATAATATTCATAACCTTATAATCTTTTTTTAAATCATGCCCTCATAAGTCATTTTACACATAAACAACTAATACTAAACAGTTAATTTTACTCAACATCTTTAACAAACGGCTGATGTTATCCGCTAGTCACATCAGTTGATATAATCTGCTATAAACTAATTGCTGATAGAATCAGTTAATAGCTAATGCAATTCACTGATTGCCAAACAGAGTCAAAATATCAAGAATTAAATATCAATGCTGGACTTGGTTGGTATATACATATGTAAAAATACATAGGCTTATTTGGTATGCATATTTAGGGAATAAAAAGATAAATAAAGAATAATTATGTGTAACATCCCGTCCTCATATTAAAGGTTAGAACCTAGATTTCAATAATGGAGGAAATAGCAATGTGACAGTTAGAAAAAAATTTGCATTTCATGCTCAGCAAAATGTCAGCATACATACACGTGGATTTGAATTTCTGCACACATGAAAATAATTGTACATGCACTCATTGACATTCCGGGCAAAATTGAATTGTAATGGGATATGTGGAAAATTTTGGTTGTAGTGATAAAATAATTTTAGATGGTGGATTGAGAATTTATAATGGTCTACAACTGTATTAAATGGATTTTTGGATAGTGAATGATAAAAAAAAAATATACGTTAGTAGAATGAAGAATAGAAGCTAGAAAGGTTAGCACTAATATGAAACTTCCTGGATTAAACTATATTGATCTAGGCCGTTTTTGACAAAATTGTCTTCATAAAAGTTGTAGATATTTCTTTTATCTTTCCATTGATATAAAGTTTTCAATTTTTGGAGTTCTAGATCAAAAGTTATGGAAGCTAGAAGTTGGGTATGTAACATTGGGGTTAAAGGTAAAATTGGTGTAAAATGGAAACAACTTTTGGATTTTAGGTGGAAAAGCACCATTGTGCAGCACGACGATGACATGAGGTATAGTGAAAATGCATTATTTTGAGTATATTGGGTTTTCACCATCGTGCATAAGCACGATGGTGACTTTGGAGATGAAGGGTAAATTGCACTGTCGTGCTTAAGCACGATCGTGCATTTGAGGTTTCTCCTTATACTGAAAAATTTTGCTTCTTTTGATAATAACTCCTTCTCTAGACCTCCAAATTACTTGGTTCTTGAACCATTGGACTCCTAAGATATTTCTCTACCTCTCCACCAAAATTTATAGCCATATGAAGAGAATTGAGAGAGATTGAGTGATAAACGTGGGACGGGTCCAACTTGTGCTCTCACCCAATTTTTGTCTTTATCTGTCACACCCATGACTCTTGCACACTCATGTTCCTCTCACACCCATGAATCTCTCTCTCACCCTTGATTTATTCTCACGGGCATGACTCTTGCACTGGCGTGATTTTTCACTCTCACATTCTTGAGTTAATTGCAAGAGTGATGTTTAATTGTCTTTTCATGCTATAGTGCTCTTTAATAGTTTACTCTTGTGCAAGCTGAACAGTCTTGCTTCTTTTGATCATAACTTCTTCTTTAGAAATCCAAATGAGATGGTTTTTAATTTGGAGTAAAAACTAAAGACATAGGACTACAAATCATCTGAAGAAGTCAAATTGTGATTCAGTCTCTAAGATGTTCAATTTCTATATGGAAGTTGTGCATAGTATACTATTTTGGACAAGAGCAGTCCGAAAATGTTTGAAATGTATCTTTCAAATCACTAAACCAAATTAAATGATTTTAGTGTCAATGGAAACATAAGACATAGGGGAACATGTTTCTAGAAGAAAGTGTTGCAAAATAACTTCAGTATTAGGGGCAGAAAGAACATGCAAAGTTGATCAGAAATGATGTTTTTATGGAAAAATCTGATAGTGATTCAAGGAGTTATGACTTGTAATTTCGGTGATTTGATTTAGTCATAAAATTAAGTATAAATTATACTTAAGTGGGTTTTAATATGGGAAAATAGATAAGAGGCTAAGAAATAGACAGGTGTCCAAGCTTCAAAGTTAAGTTTTAAATAACCTTGAAAGACAAGCTACTGTCCTTATCTTTATCCTTCTTAAAGAGTCTTTCCCTAGTTTTTCTTAAACATAGAGTTTTTCATCAAATCTTCACCAGAATAAAATCTTGATTTCTGCTATCCACTACCAATCTTATTTTGTTATTTCTTTCTTCTATCCCAAGATAGACTGAACCCCCTGTCAACTTTCAAGATGTTGTATGTGGTTGCATGAGGAATTAGCGTTCATGAGATTTTTGCAGATGTTGGAGCTTCAAACAAGTAAGCTTGTTATGATTATGTATTTTTGTATGAACTGAAGCATGCATCGTGAGTTCACTGTAAAATGGTTAGGAAACATCAATATTCATATTTGCTAGAAAGTGAGTGAGAAAAATTGGGGTATGTCATATTTGTTGATTTTCTGTGGATTTGATGTCCAAAATGTTATGAGATAGTGTTAAACAAGTTTGTAGTTGAAAGATCAACTAAAATGTGTATGTGATAAGAACAGAAAAAATTTGGAGAAATGATTATGTGAATGCTCTGTTCATATTGATGTTTTCACTATATATATAAGTTTTGGAGTGTTTTTAGAGTTGATTAGCAATGAATTTAGAATTGAGAGATAAGTGTATGGTGATGTCTAGAGATGAGAATGAATGTTTTAAAATGAAATTTTAAGGAAGAAACAAAGAAAATGCAAAAGTTGAAAAAAATAGAAAACTTGAAGAATACGTGAGTGTTATTTTCTATTTTTGATGATTGTGAAATATGGTAGATTTTGGATTGGTTGTGTTATGTTGAGCTAAAATGAAATAGGAATGAAGAGGAAATATTGAGTTTTAAACAGAAAGTTGATAGCGATATATACATATTTATCTACTCTGTTTTCCTCTTCACTAGTGACATATGGGATTATATTGGTAAATTAGTGAATGAGTTATTGATATCAAAGTACCAAAGGATTGACACTGTGATTTAAATAATTGATGAGTGATTAAGTTATGAAATTAGAAAAGTACCCAGGATTGTCATTAAGCATGCATTATACGTAGTCCATTTACACAATTGTGCATAAATAAATGTTTATAAGTGTACCATTATTAATGTGAGTGCAACGTGTGTTTTGCATAAATGGGTTGTACAGGTTAAAAGTCCGCATTTAGGCATAAACAAATGCTAATCATGAGCGTACTATGGGTAGACTTAAATAGTCTCATTCATTGTTTGTTCTGTTTTGAATTTTGTATTGATTGACTACTGAATGCTCATATGAATGTGAATGATTGTATTGATTTTCGAACAGAAGGTTCGATGATTGTGATGTTTGATTTAGATATTAAAGTACTACTTGTATGTGAATGGGATGAAATAAGTGTACATAATATGATTGTTAAATGTCAGACCACGGTCCGATGATAAATGTGTTTTGAATGTGCATTTGCATATAAATGAAAAAGGGATACTCAACTCTAATGTTGAATGTCGGACTACGGTCCGATGATATGTGAATGTGAGTGAATGAGAATATGTAAATGTGATTGAGGCATTCCATTTCATGAATGCATGAAACATAATAGTCGTTGTAACCAGAGTAGCCACCGATCAGAGCTTAAAACTTAACGAGTGAAAATGAGCCTCGAGCTCAAAAGTGATTAAGAGCCTAAGGCTCACTATGTAAAATGAGCGCTGTATCCCCCAAACGGATAAGAGACAGTTAGTAATGAGCTCGGTATCCAATGGATACGGGATAATTTAGGCACTCGATCACAACAAAGTAACAAATAGAAAGTGGGTCTTATGTGCACTACATATGCATAATATGAATGATTAAAGTGCATTGAATGTTAAGTGTGAAATGTTGTGAATGTGAATTTTGTGTTATGTGACTGGGTGAGCCATCGATGATGGTCACTCATTGAGTTCACAAAACTCACCCAAAATTTTTAAATATTTTTCAGGATCAGAAGAATATCCCGTAAGGCAAACGGGAGTATACTTACAACATATAAGTAAGGGATAGAGGTCGGGATTGTAACATGTCATCCTCATATTAAGGGTTAGAATTTAGATTTCAATAATGGAGAAAATAGCAATGTGAGAGTTAGAAAAAAAAATTGTATTTCATGCTCATGCATAATGTTAGCATACATGCTTTTGAATTTAAATTTTTGCACTCATAAAAATAATTGTACATGCACTTATTGACATTCCGGATATATTGAATTGTAATGGGATAAGTTGAGAATTGTGGTTATAATGAATGAGTTAAATGAAATGGAGTAGAAGGACTATAAATAAAAATTGAAGTGTTGGATTTTAGTGAATAGAAAGTCATCTAAGAAGTTACTAGAAATGAATAGTTAAGGGAGTTAAATTTGATCTGAAACTTTCATGAATAAACTGTACTGATCTAGATGGATTTTGACAAAATTGTCTTCATGGAAGCTGTAGATCTTTTTTTTTATATCTTTCCATTGATATAAAGTTTGCAATTTTTGGAGTTTGGAATAAAAACGTTATGAAGTTTAGAAGTTAAGTTTTGGTGAAGAAGAATTGCATCGTCATGCTTGTGCACGACGGTGACTTTTGAATGAATATTGGAAGTGCATCGTCGTGCATAAGCACGACGGTAACTTTGGAAGTTTAAAAAAATGAGGGTCATAGGGTAAAAATTGAAAGTCAGTGACATTGGTGATTTTTAAGTGAATGTCGCGATCGTGCACATGAACGATGGTGACTTTGGAGGTTCAAGGACGTGCACAATCGTGACTTTGAAGGTTGATAACTGGTGAATATCCGACGAGTTTTCTTGAATTGATTTTTGGTTTTTATACCTGAGAGGAGTTGTAAAATGTTTGTGGATGGATATATATGTAGATAATCAATTCTAGTTTTAATATGTGGAAGTTTACGTAAGATGATGAAGAAATGAATGTACTCTATTATGGGTAAAAGTTGACGTACTGTTCATGCATGTAATTGTGAAGTATTTTTAGAGATGATTTTACATAGTCTGAAATGAGTTTAATGATTTTATATGAAGATGTTGATGAGGTCGTGAAGTAGAGTTGACGAAACAATAAGTTTTTGATGAAATGAAATGTTTTGGAAAATGAAAACACAGTAGAGAGAGAGAGCTTGAAGTTTTAGTTTTGATAGTTATTATTTTATGAACTTGTAGTTGATTGATTTTGAACTGGAAAAAGGAGTTAAATTAAGTTAAAAAATAGATAAAAATGAAAGAATAAGCATTGGATGGAAATATGAGAATTTGAAGATTTACAGTAGAGAGAGAGGAACTAAGATGAAATGATGATGAAGAGTGCTAGAAAATGTACAGATGCAGTGTTTTCACTAAACATGCATCTGTATTTTTTCCATATCTTGGTGTATAGACATCTAAATGGGATGATTTTAAGTTCATATTAAACTATAGACGTATGGCTATATTTTTCATGAAGGAGTTGAAATTGAATTCTGTCTCTAAGAGTTTCAAAAGTTAGCTCGAATTTGAGTTTGTGGATTCTTTCATGGTTTGGAATAGTTTGTAGTGTTTTTAGCATAACTTGCAGCCTATCGAACCAAATTGCATGAAATTGGTTTCATTTGAAAGTTAAGATATAAAGGAAAAATTGTTTAGAAGGATATTTGGCCTAAATCTTCCATTTTTATTGTCAAAAAGCCTGTGTAAAATTGTCCCGAATGTTTGCTTTTGGGAAGAGCTGGAAGAAGCTAAAAAAAAAGGGGTGCGTACGATCGTGACTCTTAAGGGTCACAAGGGATCTCACCATCGTGTACAAGAATGAGGGTGACGATGGAGAAGCAATTGGAATTGCACGATCGTGCATAAGGAAGGTGCAGTGAAAGTGGACTGATGTGAATATCCTTCACTTTTTTGGCTATAACTTCTTCTTCCGACCTCCAAATAACTTGGTTTTTAAACCATTAGACTCGTAAGACATTGCTCTACCTCTCCACCAAAAATCATAACAATATGAATTGAATTGAGAGATTTAGAGTGAAAAATGTGGGACGGGTCTGACAGTGTATATTCTTCAACATTTTTGTCTTTATCTCTCAACCCAATGAATTATTCTCACACCCATGACTTTTCTCACACCCATGATTTATTCTGATGGGCGTGACTTCTGCACAGGTGTGACTTTCTTCACTCAAGCTCGTGAGTTAATTGCAAGAGTGAATGTTTAATTGTCTTGTCAAGCTACAGTGCTCTTTAATGGTTGCTGAACATTGCGCGGCCGAACCATCTTGTTTTCTTCGATAAAAACATCTTCTCTAGACCTCCAAATGATCTGATTCTTGATCCATTGGATTCCTAAGATATTGTTTTACCTATCCACAAAAATTGGTAGCATTATGAATTGAGTGGAAAAAGATTGATTGAATGAAATTGAGGGAATCTGTTGGAATAGTGAACTGGTGTTGTTTTATTGAACACACTTCAGTATTTTGATTATATCTGGATCTGTAGGATTCCAAATGAGATGATTTTTAATTTGAAATAAACTAAAGACATAGGTTTATAAATCATTTGAAGAAGTCGAATTTTGAACCAATCTTTAAGATATTTAAATTCTGGATGGAAGTTGTGCATAGTGAATTGTTTTGGACAAGAGCAGTCCGAAAATGTTTAAGGTATATCTTTCAAATCACTGAACCAAATTGAATGATTTTGGTGTCAATGGAGACATAAGACATAGGGGAATATGTTTCTAAAGAAAGTGTTACAAAATAACTTCAGTATCAGGGTTAGAAAGAACATGCAAAGTTCACCCGAAATGCTGTGTTTATGAAAAAATCTAAAAATGATTTAATGGGTTATAACTTGTGATTGCAGTGGTATTATTGAGTTTTAAACTTAAGTATAAATTATACTTAAATAAGTCTTAATGAAGGGAAGTGGATAAGTGGATAAGAAATGGACAGATGTCTAAGCTATAAAGTTAAGATTTTTATTACCCATGAAAGATAAGCTACTGTACTTGTTTTTATCTTTCTTGAAACTTCTTTCTCTAGAGTTCGTCCAACACAGAGTTTTTCATCAAATTTTCACCAAAGTTAAATCTTGCTTTTCTCTGTTTATCGTCACTTTCACTTTGATATTTCTTTCTTCTATCCTAAGAAAAACCGAACCTCCCTGTCAACTTTCAAATTGATGTACGTGGGTGCATGAGGGATTAGGGTTACGTAATTTTGCAGATATTGGAGCTTCAAACAAGTAAGCTTGTTATGATTATGTATTTTTGTATGAAATGAAGCATGCATCGTTAGTTCACTGCTAAATGAGAACAGTGATATTCTTATTTTCTGGAAAATGAGTGAGGAGATTTAGTGTACCGTACATGGTGATTTTCTTTAGATTTGATGACTGAAATGTTATGGGATAGTGTTAAACTAGTTTTTCGAGTTGAAAGATCAATGAAAATGTGTATGTGATGAGAGCAGAAAAATTTGGAAACAGGAATATGTAATGCTCTGTTATGTTGATGTTTTACAGTTCATATATATATCGATTTACGTAAGTTTTGGAGTGTTTTTAGAGATGATTAAAAATGAATTTAGAGTTAAGAGATAGGTGTATGGTGATGTTTGGAAATGTGAAAGAACGATTAAAGTGATAGTTAGAGGAATAAATGAAGAAAATACAAAAGTTAGAAATGCAGAAAAAATTGAAAATGAAGAAGTGCAGAAAATATGATGAAATGCGTGAGTGTTCTGGTTTTTGAATGATTATGTAAAATGATAAATTTTTGATTTGGTTGTGATTTGTGAGCTGAATTCAAATAGGAATGAAGAGTAAATATTGAGATTTAAGCAGAAAGTAAT
>JAOSBK010001239.1:0-13803 GCA_027568895.1 Erythroxylum shatona
TGTGTGCAGAAGGTTCGTGCTCTTGAAAATGTACCCTTATTTGGGATAAGGATATACTGCACAAAAAGATTAACTCTGCATCATCTTAACTAGGAATTTGCTACAGATCAACTAAATAAAAAATTTGTGACAATGGTTAAATCATCTGTTTATTGTATTGTGAAACATTGAAGTAATGGAAAAGTTTAATTTTGGTTGACTTCTAAAACTTTGAATGATGTGAATTAAGGAATTCCTAATTCCCGTGATCAGCTGTACAAATGTTTTCTCATTAGGCTCATAATGGCCAAAGGAACTTTGCTCAAACTTACATACCTTAATGATGTGCCATGTAGCTTCCTATTTACATGTGTGTTTGAGCTAGTTCATTTCGTGGCATATAGGAGTCTTCATGTCCTGAGGAGCATATTTGGTGAATTTAGCTGCTCATTTTTGGGTTCTTTAATTCTAGTTGCAGGCTTTGATAATAGATTTAGCTAAAAGAGAGGCAACTTGATTGAAATATATGTCCAAGAAGATTTTTTCTTAACCTTCCTTGAGGGGTTACATATAAAGTTTAGAGATAAATCCACAATTTGCTATAATGATGGAATTAGATTGTTTTTGGACTGTCTTGGATCGAAGTAAAAGGTAGAAGCTACCAAATTCCTAGGTTCCTTCTAGAGGTTTATCTTATGTCCTTCCTAATTGGGAATCTGAAACCAATTAGGAATATCAACATTTAAACCATATTGCACAAAGAAGTCTCATGGATAGAAATTTGAGAGAAACCAGTGACAAAAGTGTTGGTCCCTAGGCCATTTACGTTAACAATGCTATGAATACTGAATGCCCCATTTGTCAAACCTGGAAGCATTCTGCCACTCACATTAATGCTTGTTTTCTTTTTCTTTTCTACCTCAAGAATTGCAGTTCTTTCTTTCTTTCTTTAAATTGCTCCATTTTTTCTTTCATCTTGTAGATGCTATCATGAATATCCGTGCAGCACCTGATCGGTTTTCTTCTCAGCATGGGAGTCGTATTCCTTTTGTCAATGAGTATCCAAAAGGTATGCATATATGCTGTTAAAGATGTTGACAAGTTCATGATATTAGTTAAGAAGGTAATGCAGCCAATGCTGCAATCAGATGGATGATGAGTTGCAGTTTTCCATCAACTCAAACGTGCATACTGGCAGACACATTTTAGATTGAAAGGCTTGATACCAAGCCACGAAGGGAAGCAAGAAATTGTATGCCAGTTGAGCTAGATAATGGTGTCATACTGGAATCATTTTATGCATTCAGATCATCAATGGGTATATCTGTAGGCCTTTTGATATTAACAAACGCTCCCTGTTACCTGCTGCATTGTGTAGGCCAATAATTAAGGGTAGTTGGAGCACATGTTTTTTACCGGAATACAATTGAAAAGCCTTGGATTGTAGATGGAATGCATGCTTTCCTGAAGCATAACATAATCCGTAATAACACTTTTTCTTCTTAGAACTGATATGATTTTCCTTTTTCACCTTTCATAGAGAAAATTCTAGCCAGAATGACGACACCTGGTGGAATGAATTCTGAGGCGGAAGTTTTCATCAAGGAGGAAGCATCCAGAATGCCTCCTGCCAAAAGGGATTTTCTTGCGAGCCATTTGGCAGATCAAGTCCTTCAGGAGGTTAGTCTCTAGATCTAATCTCTCTCGCTCTAATCTCCTCAGGAGACTTTCCCAATTCATTATGTAGAATTACCTGCACCAAGGAATATCTGCCAGAAGAGAGATAATATTTCAAATGTCTACCCCACTGATCTAACAAATCCAGCCCTAGAACTTAATGTCTTCTGTACATATTGCATAACCATCAACAGGAAAACTTGTCTCACTCCCTACCTTTGCAATTAACATTCATAAAAGTTATTTAGTTTGAGAGTGTATAGGAGGGTTGAAGTGTATCATAATGGTAGCTTCTTAGTTTATTCACACTGCAGTTCTAGTAAAAGACATAACTACTCGTAATCTATGACATCATACAGTTGTTGACATCTTTTCTTCCCTGCAATGATCAACATGCAGGAACTGCTTTCCCTTTTTAACGAGATGAATTATTCTTCATCTGACGATGATGAGCAAGATGTTGATGGACACCCTCTGGTAGAGATCAGGACGTCTTTGAAGACTGTTATCCATGGGTTCTCTCTTGGGGCCTCGGTTCTGCAAGATGCTGGAATGCTTGCGAAGCTTAAAGATTCGCTGTCTTATCTATCTCAACTTGGACCTTGTTATGGCTTTCATTTTGTGGAAATGGTGATTGGTCTTAAAGAAATGTTGAAACAGCAAGAGGCAGAATTGACGGCAGCTGATAACATTCTGCGTAAAACTTCTTTATATCATACCTATAAAGAAAGAGCTGGTGCGTATCTGCAAGAACATTCTTGCCGTCTTCAGGAGCTCCACTCTGAGAAAATGGCCCAGGAGGAGGCGGAAACTCATTTAAAGGGGCAACAGCAAGCCCTTGAGAATCAAGTAAGTGATATTGACACCGAGTTGCAAGCTGCCAGAACCTCAAATGAACAACTTGGGCGCGAAATGAACTTCTGCCGTCGTGCCGCTGCATTGCGAGAAGATAAGATGAAGAGGTGCATTTATCAACTAAAGGAACTTCAGCCTGCTTTAGAGGAGGCTGAAAATAGCGAGGCTGATGTTGAACTGACCATGGAAAGGCTGAAGAATCAAATAGAGCTTTTATCCTTTCTTTTGTAGTATTGAAACCACACGGTCATTGAGCATTATTTAAGTCTTGTGGTGGATTACCTTACTGAATTGATAAACTCTTTACATCTGTACGTGAAGATGACAACACTTTGCAGTTTCGAGCATATCACTAGTACACATTAACATATTTTACATATTTATCAATCCAGAATTTTAAACAAATCATTAGTTTAACTGATTAATCAAAATTGGATTTGATGGTAATACGAACCTTACTTTAGCGTCACAATTATGAAGAGTCTGAAGTTGAGGCACTTACTGACTTCTATCAGAGTTAACATTCCCAGAGTTGCAATAAATATCTGATCTGATCTAGCGCACAATGTACATACTGACAAACAAAAGCTGTATGCGATTAGAAAGTTTTCATGAACTTGGGACTATTTTGTTCCAATATTGAGAACTGAGGTTATTCTGGAGTTGTTTGTGATACATGTTATCTTTGTCGTGGTTGTTGTTATTGTTACATGTATGGTGTTATTGCCAAAAACGTTGGAGTAAGGAGATTGGGATCGAAGCTTTACTTACCAATGTAGTTGTTGATTCTAATCACATTTAAATGAGGCTTTGACAGATACACATGCTTGATCTTTCTTTCTCCTTTTTTCTGTATTCTCTTTCATATTTTCTTCCTTGATATTATTATTATTATTATTATTATTATTTTCTTCCTTTTATTTAGTTCTTATTAGTTTCAGTATTATTATTATTATTACTTTATTATTAATATTTTGTGTTTGCATTTTTATTATTTGTATTAAGTATTTTTCGTATTATTATTATTTTTGATTTATTATTTTTACTTTCTTTTACTTTTTATTCTGATAATCTGCATTACTATTTTTCTGTCATATCTATATGTGGATCTATCAGAAATAACCTCTTTATTATATAAGAATAAGGTTGCGTACTATCAGATTTCTCCATACTTCGCTTTAATGCAAAACTTTAGACGTGCAACGACCATGATAGAAAGTTTGAGTTTTAATTAGTTGATTTTGAAGTTATGGTACTAAACTGAACTTTTGTTAAAAGTTGAGGGACTGAAAGAAGGATTCTTTCACCTTTATTTTAAACTATTTTTCCTTTTCATCAAGCCCAGGTGGACCAGTCAGGGGCAGAAGACGGTCCGAAGAAATCGCTCTTTTATGCATCATCCATGTTTATTTTTGACGAGAAAAGGCAACACCTTTGTTTGTGCGTAGAAACGAAAATCGACGGACAAGAACTTTCCTGTTTACCAAACAAAACCCAGAAAACCCTTGTTCTTCTTCATAGCCCAAGCCCAAGCCCAAGCCGAGGAACTTCTTCGGCTATAACATACAAGCACTTTTCGGTTCATCACTAGAGGCCACAAGTCTTCTGTTTCTCATTTTCCTGAATCATCATCAAATGGGTTGAAGTTTGAGCTCTTTCCTCAACCTTTAGAATTGGTACTTAATTGCTAAGAACTACTCACGGATCCAGCTTGTTATGTTTGCAGAAGCAAATCGATTGATTGATGTGCAAAGTTGCGATTTTTGTTAACCGTGTATAATGGGTTTCATGGGTTTTGTGGGTGCTTGCTCCGTTTATTGAGTTTTGTTGCATAAATGAGTGCATCATGTAATTTTCTTTTCAAACAAATTTGTTTATGCCATGCATTGATGGGTCTTGATATTTTAGGAATTCATTTTTTTTTTGTCATAATTTTAGCTTAAGGTTCTTTTCTTTTTTTAGTTCATTTATTTCTTTGCCATGTTTGATAATCTGTGTGGTAATGAGGGTCAGATCATATCGGTTGTGATCATCCTCGTACTGTGTTCTTAAGAATTTTTTCACAGTTTGTGGGGAAAAAGGGTGCTTCCTAATTACTTATAGGGGAGCCTTGCCCAAGATTTCTGCTTTTACTTTTCTTGCTTCCATTCTATTCTTAATATATCTAAATGGATTTGTTGAAAGCGTTAGTGTCTTTTCGATGGATATTATTGAAAAAGATATACCAGTAAGGAATAGGTAAATTGCTCGACCTTTTCATACGCTTTCTATGACTGTAAAGAATTCTTGAGCCCCTGTTGGTTGTACTTCCAAAACTCTTTTACATTACTAGCTGGTTTTATGGGATTGTGGAAAGTAGTTTATAATGATTTGGTTCCTCCTTTCTTTTTTCCTTTGGCTTCTCTTTGCTCTCAATGTTACTGGTGTTATTAACTATTTTATTAGCTATATGACACTTAGTTTCATCAGAGAGTTGCCCTTCTTATTGTGTTGTTCATCAAATATTTGGATGTATTACTTTTGCTTTCATATTCATTTAACATCCAGCAAGCTTAGCCATATTGTCACCATCCCATCCCCCCATGTTTTACGCTCAGTTTCATTTGATATCTTGTTGATTGCAATAGTCCTGTATTGAGGAGTTGTAAGTAGTCTTGATTTAACTAATTCCATGTGATGGATAATAATTTCTCAATTATCTTCACTGATTTATTTGTTTCTTCTTTCTTTATTTATTTGCTAATTATTTGTCTGTGTGGCATTTTTTTATAGATAATAAATGATTATTCATATTGCATTACCTCTTATTTGCTTAGCAATTTTTTTGTAGTATTTGTTTGTTATGGATGTTTCACTTGCTCTTATATATATATATATATATATATCAATTTATCTGAAAGCTTCCATTATTTGTCTACTTCATTCATTTAACTCACTTGCTTGAACTGTTGTAGCTTTAGGCTGGCTGCATGGAATGGATATCTGGTTTAGGACTGAGCACTGTTTACGATAGAAGACTCTGTCGATGAGAAAAGATGCCATAGTTTGCTGCCTCAGTCTGTGAATATTTTTCTGTCATTTCCTTGCTTCGACTACCACATTCTTAGCCAACCTAGAGATATGTTCCTCTGTCGCTCAGTGATTTCTTGTGTTTTTCAAATCCTTATAAATTCTGTGCTAGAGATTGGTTAGATCATTATAGTTGTCGGGTTAGACCATTATAGTTGTCGGTCACTCTAATTTTGTTTAGAAGCAATGGCGTTTTGTCCTCGTCATGGTGGTAGCGTCTACATTAGTTGTAGTGACAATATCCGTTGCGGATTTGGCAGCCATCTGTGTACTTGGTTGCGTAAACAAGAGATTAGAATCACAAACGATGAGGCATTTACCACAGGAACTTTAATTGAATTGGCACGAGAGGATGCTATCAGAAAATCAAATGTCGTGATAATCATCATTTCAAAAGAATATCCTACCTCGAAACATTGTTTGGATGAACTTGAGATGATACTGAAATATGATGAAAACAAAGAAATCCTACCAGTTTTCTATCGCATAAGGTCAGAGGATATTAGGTATCAAACTGGGAGCTTTGAAAATACTTTCATTGAACTTGGAAGAAATTTCTCTGAGCAGATGGTGAAGATCTGGAGGAATAGTTTCAGAGAAGTAGCTGCAAAAGCTGCATATAAAGTTAATATCGACAGGTAATTTTTTATTTCCATATTCTGCAAACGTTATGCGATCAAGCTCTTCTGAACTAGTACTTAGTATTAAAGGGTAAACAGTCACAAAGCAGTAGAAAAGTATCAATGCACTTTTGCATCATATGCATTTTGTTCCTCTCTTTCACCTGGCAACATATTTTATCATTCTTTCTTCATCACTTTGGCAGGGATGAATCAGGAATTGTTCAAGATGTAATAAGAGATGTTTGCAGTATCATGAAATGTGTATGTAGCCTTGACGCCAAGGGGTTAAATGGTAATAGTTAGCTTATGAAGTTTGTTCACCATTATGATCATTAATTTATTCGTTTTTTGGAAGTTTAAAAAGGATACTGTTGATCACCACAAAAGCTGGAAGTCTACAAGTGAAAATCAAGCTACAGAAAGCCTTACAACTCAAAATAAATCTAGCTGTGCTGGAGGAGACGGATAAGAAGAGCTTAGGAGGCTATGGAAATTTAGAATACAGAATGGTGGCTTAATATATAGAATATGCTTTTGATTTTTGTATCAGTGTTTGATATCAACCATGGGAATGCTAATAAGCCACTTCTAACCTGGGATTCCTCCGCATTTGTTCATAGAAGTCAATCTAAAAGCATTTGTTGTGAAAACTGAATCTTTACAGAATAGGAATTGGGTAGTATATATCAAATACAGATTACCTGCTAACTTATGTGGTTCACATTTCTTGTTATACATCGTTGTTACAAACAATGGGTAGAGTAAGTATGTGCTTAGACTTTATACCCTGATTGGCTAGTGGATAAACAGAAGCCAAATCCAACAAATGTGTCTGTGTTTTTTTGGTGTCAGCAACTGCCATCTAGTTGCTTCTGCTCACTACGAGCAGAAGTTGGACCATATAGGGACTAAAAGATTCTGATAAGACATCTGCTGAAATTAAATTTTCCCTTACTCAGATAATCTTTTTGGTTTTTTCCTGGCATCCCAGCCCAGCTCTCTCTCTTTCCTAATTACTCTTTTTTCCCCTTTTCAGATGCTGTCTTGCAGCCTACAACAAGTTATCGCACTTCATCAATGCCTGTGAGTGGTGCTCTCTCCAAAAAGAAACAAGTAGCTGAAGTGAAAGGTCTGAAAGCTATTTAATCTTTTGGTGAAAAGCTTTCAAACTTCTTGGGACGCTAGTAAAGTAAGTCATGGAGCAGTGATGCAATGAGATGACTTACAGATTGAAATCCTTGATTGCATATATGTAATCAAGAGCACTGTGTATCCATTCTGCCATTTATCAGTTCTCCACAGATTTTTTGGTGACAGCCTTTCTAGAACCCGTACCACCATTTGCTTGAGCCCAATCATAAAGATGATATAACTTAATGAATGCTAACTAAAGGGACATCCACTTTTTCTGCCATGACTTCTTAATAACATATATTTTCATTTTTTTTTTGGGAACTTAGGTTTTGAGTTCATTATGTCAAAGAGTCATTAATGGTTGTGTGTTTACTGATTTTCTGTTATTTGTTAAAGCTGGTAAAATCCCAGTCAAACTCAGACCACAAGTTGGTAGTCAATCTGAGGAACATCTCGAAAAGTTGGTTTATGGAAAATTTCCTTCCAAAAAGATACACCGACCTGAGATACGCAGAGGACAAGTCGCAGAGGAGGTAGGTCTTCTGACTATTTCTTCTGTCATGGTGTTCCATAGAACACTAGTATTGGAGAAATTGGGGCTTCACAGTCATGTATTATGCACTATTCAGGATGCTCCACACCATCATAAATCTGGTAGCACAAATGGGACTTGTGTTCAAAATCCCAGCTCCTGTAATGTTAAAAAAGCTGCAAGCTGCAGGACTTCTCGAGTGCCTTCTGTATCTGATGTAGATTCAGTGTCTTCCACACATGTAAACCTCACTTCATCGCTCACTTGTTTCATCTCAGACACATACAATACTAACCTCCCTTCTTTTACTACAGCTGTTAATCAACATGCAGAAAATTCTTTCTTGCTATAACCAGACAGCTTCTACTTCATACTCATTTTCTGATGTCAATCAAGATGCTGACCAGCAGACACTTGCCAGAGATTCTGTTCCCTCTCAATCCTGCTTGAAAAAAATCAGGACAGCTTTGAAGACCATTTCTGATTGCTTCTCTCGTGGGTCCTCTGTTTTACAGGATTTTGAATGTCTTAAAACTCTTAAAGCTTCCTTATCATATCTGTCTGATCTTGGACCTGAGGAAGGCATTTCGAATGAGATGAAGGTTGCTATTGAACTTATCATAGAGAAGTTTAAGCATATGCAGGAGCGGTTTCAGATAGCTGAAAACACCCTGGATAAAGCTTCTAAATTGAAAGCCGAAAAAGAGCGAGCTAGTAATGATTGCCAGCAGTACCGCTGCCGATTTTGGGAACTAGATGCTGATAAAAAGTACCTGGACGAAAAGGAAACTCAATTGGAAGGTAAACAACTAGCCCTTAGGAACCAGCTAAGCGATGTCCAGGCTAACCTGCAACAAATCCAAGCTGTAGGAGATGGACTTGTGCAGGAAATGCACAGCTGTTTTGATTCTGCCAAAGTGCAAACAGAAGTGATGAACAAGTGCTATAAGGAGTTAAAGAAGCTTCAACCCTCCATAGAGGAGGCCAGAAAGAGCAAAGCAGATGTTGAGGCAACCATGGAAAAGTTTAAGAATCAAGCTTGTTTGGAGTCTTTGCTAGCTGAGATTGAAAAGTAACTCCATGGTAGTAATGGTAGATATCACATCCCATAGCTAAAACCAGAATTGGATGATCATTGATTATGATCCTTTATCACAGACATTCACAGTTTTGTTTGGTCTTCTTTCATCGAACTGAATGCTCAATTATCAGTTATTTTACAATGTGGAATCAGTCATGGAGCTGATCTGATCAATTGTAGAATCAAAGAAATATGGATGTGAACTGTTTTTCCTTATCCAATGAATATCAGTTTATTTCTTTATTTGTAGAAGTGCTTATCACAAAAAAAAAGAGTTAATTTTCTTTTTATAAGAAGGTTTAACTGAATTTTTTACTTAATTTAAATTTTAAAAAAGTTAATTTTCATATATACATATATTTAATTTAAGAAATAAGTTTTTGAAGGACAAGTATTTAATAATTATTTAAATTTGATTGTTCATTTAGTTTATTAAATAGTTTATTTTAATTTTATATTCTAAAAGAAATTAAAACAATTCAATTCACGCTTAACTTCACGTCCCGGCAGTGCTGCCATGCCGTATTCTCCCCTGAACCAAACTAGGGTTAAGCTTCAAGAGTTAGTTAACTATGGTTAAGTGTTTAAAAGACCGACTCGATTCTTCTGACTCGTTGAGTTCAACAAGAGGCAAACTCAGACCAATCGACTGCGTGATTTCTTCAGATTTTAGGTGCGAATCGATGGAACTACCGACCGCCGGTCAACGTCCGATCAAGCACGACGTGTTTATAAGTTTCAGGGGAGAAGATACCCGTCACAACTTTGTTAGTCATCTCTATGCGGCTCTGAAACGAGACAGTATCAACACTTATGTTGATGAATTGAGTCTCAGGAGAGGTGAGCAAATTATTTCTGCGGTCCATCAGGCAATTGAGAAATCTATGGTTTCCGTAGTCATATTTTCAAAGTACTATGCTTCTTCAACATGGTGTTTGGATGAACTTGTGAAGATAATGGAGTGCCATGAAAAGATGGATCAAATTGTTATGCCTGTTTTCTACCATGTTGCCCCATCTGATGTAGGGAAACAGAAAGGTTCATTTGAGGAAGCTTTTGATGTGCACGAACAGCGTTTTAAGGGTGATCGCACAAAGGTTCTTCGCTGGAGAAATGCCTTAACTCAAGCTTCCAATTTGTCTGGTTGGGATTCTAGAGTTGCTAGGTATTGTTAGTTAGTAATATTATGTTTTCATCATCGTCTTTGCGTGGTGCAATCTATTGTTGGATACTTTTGCTGATTCAATTTCAAAGTTTGTATCTTTAACTTTTTCAGGTTTGAGGCATTGCTTGTTGATGAACTTGTTTCAAAAATTTCTGAGATCATGAATCAACGAAAGTATTCAGTGATTGGGCCGCATGATTTGGTGGGAATCGAACCGCGGATTAAGGAATTTGAATCCCCTTTATCATTTGAAATATCTGATGTCCGATCCATAGGAATTTGTGGCATGGGTGGTATTGGCAAGACTACCTTGGCTAAAGCTGTTTTTGATCACTATCGTAGTAAATTTGAATGTTCCTTCTTTTTGGAGAATATGAGGGATAAGAAGTATACACTTTCCCATTCTCATGTTTTGAAGCAATTCCTTTCTCAAGTTTCTGCCGAGGAATATGGCAATGTTGATGATTGGCCTTCTCTTTGTAAATCAAAGCTTCGCATCAAAAGGATTCTAATTGTTTTGGATGATGTAAGTGATTTAAGCGCGTTAGAATCATTATATGGTGGTGATGATCTTCTGTGCGGGCAGGGAATTAAGCAGAATCATTATAACGACTAGAGACAGATCTAAGCTTTTAAAATATGGAGTGGATATGATATATGAAGTTGGAGGTTTGAACAGCCACGAAGCTCTAAAGTTCTTTTCTTTGAATGCCTTCAAACAAAACCCCCCCTGCTGATGATTATCTGAAACTGTCAAGAAAAGTTGTAGAATTTGCCAAAGGGGTTCCATTAGCTCTTAAAGTTTTGGGTTCATTTTTATATGGCAAGAATATACAGGAATGGGAATTCAAAGTACAGGAATTGAAAAGTATTCCTAACCAAGAAATCCTGAATAAGCTCAAAGTGAGTTTTGATGCGTTGGATGAAGAAAAGAGTATTTTCTTGATGTTGCTTGGTTTTTCAGAGGGGAGAAGATAAACCATGTCAAAAGAATCCTAAGAGGCTCTTATTTTTCAGCAGATGTTGGGATTAGTCTTCTAACTGACAAGTGTCTCTTATATATCTCAAATAACAAGCTGGAAATGCATGATGTGCTTCAAGATATGGGTAGAGTGATTGTTAGACAAGAATCGAGGGAGCTAGGCAAGCGAAGTAGGTTGTGGAATCATAAGGATGTGTGTCATGTACTATTGAAAGACAAGGCATGTGCTTGGTGTCAATTTTGCGCCTTTACCCCCGTCCACATGGTAGCTCCAGTTGCCACTTGCCATTTCCCAAGTCCACATGGTAGCCGCAGTAGCCATTTCCATAGTCCACAGGGTAGCCGTAGCCCCAGTTGCCATTTCCCAAGTCAAAACAGTAGCCGACCATGGTGCTTCCAGGACATTACGGGTCGACTCCATAGCGGCGTGAGCTGGGCTGTGAAGGATGTGAATTTGAGGCACCTGATCTCTGACCCGAATGTGACTCGGAAGGCTTCCCTTCTACACTCCATAATCTTCACAAGTTCGTCCAACTCCAAGCACCATGAGGAAGAAGCATAACCTATAGAAAAAATAGTTAACGCAACCTTGGAATCTTGGATTGCTACCATAAGTGCTGTTTCGATATGCTTGCCCCTTTCAAGTTTGTTATCGACGAAAAAATTGAGATATGCGTCATTAAAAGCTAAGATCAAATAGCTGAGGAAGTTGAAACGGACGTCATCACCCCTGAAATTCAGGAAGACGTCATATTTCTGAGCACATTGAGAAGAAGCCATAGTAAGAAGCAGATGCTGAGGCAGATTGCATGCAGGTCACGTTAAGAAAGTCAATACGTGAATGGATATATAAGAACAGGGAGTTGCTTTGCACACGACGATTTCAGCCATGACAATCTAGTCTAAATGTGGTCCGATTTGACCCAGCTCGAAGTTAACTCGCCAACCTCGAGCCACGGGCTCAGCTCTCTAGGGATATGGCCAAGAAAGAAAAAAGCTTCAAAGAATCTCTCCATGAGCTTGCAACTCAAACGAATTGTCCATGAAATTAAAAACTTTCCAGCAAAGTTTTGAGGAGACCCTCTTGAACCTTGATTCAATGCTAACATCATATCGATTCCCCTCTCCTCTTAATCATCCTCGCGATTATTTTGAAAATTATATAATTTTTTTATAATTAAAAATAAATCAATTATACGAACACTAGATTAGGTTCTGTTATAGTATTATATAGGTAATGGTTAATATCAGATACCATTTCGGATAATTTTTTAAATTTATGAAATAGCTCTTAAATATTTTTAAAATTATAAAATAGTCTATTGTTATATTGTACAGTTGTATCATATATTTTTAACCATGTCTCCAAAATTTATAATAATAAATAATAATTACAATTTTAATTTAATTTATAAAATTAATTTAATAATTATTAACAAATATAATTACATTTTAAATATATTTTTAGAATATATAAATTTCAAATAAATTTTAATTTAATAATAAGGAATATATAAAATAAATATTAGTTTATAAATAATAATTTTTAAATATTTTATTTTAAAAATAAAGTATTTTTATTAATAATTTATTAATAACTATTTTATAAAATATTAAAATAAATTTAACTAAAAATAATTTATTTTTAATTTTTACTTAATTTGTAATTATTATTAGTAATAAAAATATTTATTATTATTTTAAAGACAAAAATAAAAATTTACAATAATTATAAAAGTTGAAGTAAATAAAATAACTAATTAAAAAACTTTGAAGAAAAAAGGAAAGAGAGGTAAGAGAGAAGGGAGGAGATATTAAAACGTTTTGAAAATTTTGCAAAAAAGTCTCCATTTTTTTAAATTTTCAGTACTTGCCAATATTTAGCAAGTATTTTGAATACCGGCCGGTACCATCCAAAATGGGCTAATACCGACTGATATTCAAATCAGGTATGACCGACCCTTTGTTTCGTAGTACTGGCCAGTATGAAACGATATTCATATCTTTGCCGATGCAAGTAAATTAAATTTAAATTAATTCATTATTTCTTATTATGAACAAAAATTATTTTAATTTATTTTTTGTTATGAAATTTTAAACTTTTCAATTAATATATTTGTCATCTCTTAAGTAAAATTTAAAGAAATTTAAAGATCAGTGAATTTTTAAAAATAAATTCGAACTTCATTTGATTTCAAAATTTAACTTATATATTAGTGCCATAGCCCTGTCTAGTCCCTATCGCAAGCCACAGTGCCTAAGTGAAACATATATTGGCCCGGTTTGCAACGTAATGGTCAAAATTGGTACGAAATTTTCAATTTTAGTACCGGTTTTAAATATTAGCCGGTATGCAAAATGCCAACTAAATATTGGCCAGTACCGAAAATTTTAAAAATTTGGAGGACTTTTTTGTAAAAGTTTAAAAATTTTTCAAAATCTCTCTCCCTCCCTCGTACCTCCTTTTTTTTCAAAGTTTTTAAAATAATAATAAATATTTTATTACTAATAATAATTATAAATAAAATAAAATTTAAAATAAAATATTTTAATTTTAATTACTAATAAATTATTTTATTTAAATTTATTTTAATATTTTATATAATAAAATATTAATAAAAGTATTTTATTTTAAAATAAATAATTTAAAAAGTATTATTTATAAACTAATATTTATTTTATATATTTTTAATTATTAAATCAAAA
>JAOSBK010001260.1:0-13801 GCA_027568895.1 Erythroxylum shatona
GAGCAAATTGATCAACTCAGGGATTGTCGTGGATATTTGGTTCATCCGATAGTTTAACACAAACTGTGAATAACTATTAGACAATCCAACCAAAATTAAGTCAACACTTAATTTATAATCCATAACAAAACCCAAGATGGACAACCTCTCAATATACCCATTCATCTTCAGTGCATATTGCACTGTAGATGTCCCCGGAGTCATCTTAGTAGTGAAGAGCAGCCTCGAGGTCTCGAACCTTTCAGACGGAGCTTGCTCATCAAAAAGCTCTCTAAGATAAAACACTATGGTATTAGCATCCATAGACTCATACTGCTTCTGTAGCTCTGGTGACATAGAGGCTAGCATAATACAAGTAGCCAAGTCACTATCCTTAAGATGCTTACGATATGCTTTCTGAACCTCATCAGAAGCATTAACAACAGGTGGATCAGGAAGTGAAACGTCTAGGACATAGCCTAACTCCTCAGATCTGAGAACAATTCTCAGATTTCTCAACCAATCAAGAAAGTTGGGTCCAGTTAATTTACTAGACTCCATAAGTGAGCTCAAATTCACACTAGAAGACATCTTCAATCAACCTAAATGTAAAGAGAGAAAGAATGTTAGAATATAAATACATGCATGATGATAAGGACTTGAATGACATGCATATGGGTCCCATAAGTTTCCAAGAATCCATAGCCCTCACTATGAATCCAAGAAAAATGATGACAGAATGTCCTAGTGGGTCGATATCCGACATTACTAAGAATGACCTTGGGTTTACCCAACAAGTCACCTTAGGTCAATTGGTAGGTATCGGTCATATCAATTGCATCATAGATGCAACTATCGTCTAGTGCTATCAACTCGTGATGTATGCACACACATTGGGTTATCAACTCTTGATGCGCGTATATCTGATGTACGCTACCCAATTGCGCCTCCGTCTAAGTTGACCTTGAGTTTACTCAATAAATCAATGTTTCTAGTGAAAACTGACCCATTAATCTGAAAATCTTATTCCAATAGTTCGAACATATTTGTATAGAGCGAGCTTAGTTTTACCCAACAACCCTAACTCTAAAAGAATTCCGGTTCTCCCCATATTAATGGAAGGCGTTAGTTTTCATATTATGTGTGAGGGATTTCATACTCTGGTCTCATCTAAGTCGTAGGATTATAGTCACAATGACTATATGGAATGATTTAGGACATTTCATCAATCATATCGAATTTATATCCATAATCATCCATCATCCCACCTAACCAACCCTAGCATGCATTCTCTAATGCAATTATCTCACAAGGTTTTCCTATATAGGTTGCGACGGGTTATGCATCTACAGATTTGATGTTCGATTCAACACTTGAATCGAATTGCTTTCTAATGTTGGCATCAACTAATTTCTCAATCCGTATGTTTTCAATTCCAATTCAAAATACCAATATACCAAGTGTAATACGCTCTACTCTGATGTACCAATTAAACATTTTAATTGTATCATGCTTGCCATGTTTAGTCATACTAGACATGAAATACTCAAAATAGATTAATACAATATTAATCTTTTAGATTTCCAAATAATTTAAGAACATCAAACTATCACCCTAAGTATCTCTAGGTAGTCTCCACTTTATCAAGACTACTTTGGCACTTGTCACATAACTTGTGACAACCAAAACAATCAAGACAACTGAATATACTATCGAGATGCTAATATTGCATATTTGACATTCGAAAATTTTTGGAAACCCAATTTCAAGCAAATCAGTTTGTCATGCATACAATATAAATGTAACATATTTCTGATCACATTAAAAATGATCCAAGGCATTGGAACAGAAAAACACACAATGAACATTTCAAACAAACCAGTTATAGCAATTTTCTCAAAATTGCCATACTCTATTTTTTTCTTTAAAAAATTATTGAAACAATTTCAATAAATGCTGAGAAAATTATAGAGGATACAACATGTTCACAACATGTTCCATTAATTTTTTCAGAATTTATTTCCAAGAAAAACTCAACCAACCTCAACAACCAAGCCAATCCAAAATCTGTGTTCCTTAACATAGACATTCCCAACAATACACAAGAAATTCTCAAATAAATATTTAATCATCTTGAAAACATTTTTCCATCATCATAGACATTTAAAACATCTTAGAAACATGTTGGTGAAAGAAAATCCCAAAAACAATTTTTCTATAATTTATTCTCAAATTTACAAGCACGCCTATTCATGTAACGAACATAAACACAACAACCAGAACATTAGGGAATAAATTAGCAAAAACATATCAAATCACATTGATAAATTTTTTTCTTCCACAGACATATTCAGCAACATCTCATGAGCAAAGCTGGGGAAGAAAATTTTGAAAACAAGATCTCTAAACTAATTTCGAATTCAACACACTCAGCATGCACAATCAACACAACCAATAGGTAGCATCAACCTTGTTATGATTTCTTCTTTATACGAGACACAAGTGGCTCTAATACCATTATAGGAAAATCCTGGTGCGTGCATCATATACATGCGGTACGGAAAACAAAAAAAATTATTTTGGGACTTTCCCAAAATCTAGGATCTATGTGCCTATACAAAAAAGTACCAAAATTATCAAACTACAACGACCAAAAGAGACCGTCTCTAGTGGTATCCACGCAGAGGTCAGAGAATCTAACTGAATCAAACTCTTTGATCCAAAAATAGCTAGAATAAAGAAGAGAGTGCTAGCTCTTACCTTTATTCTTGCAAAGCAACGTGAAGGAGGATGAAGCTTAGAAGAGGAAGACGATGAAGAGAGCTTAGGAGATGTTGAAAAACTTGTTTCTAAAACATGTTAAAAATCATTTTTATCTCTCAATCATCCTACCTTTCTAGCTTTCATTTTTGTTTTTTAGTGATTTTTGTCCTAAACCATTCAAAGACATTAAATGTGACTTTGACAAATGTTTCTCCTCCTTTCCACGTTCTAGTCACACTGGGATTGGTCCTACCGAGTTTCAGGTGTGGAAAAACACTGGAGACTTGTTTCAGTAATATCGATGTTGTGATCTCATCGGGACATATACCGATCTCATCGGGATCCATTTGGTTCTATTACTCTCCATATAATGGATCTCTATCCAAAACCATTTTATGAATTCTCCGAGTCACTCTTATGCGTGTGACCTATTAGGTTCCTGGTTATGTTGGCCACTCATATTAACACTTAATCCAAGCAAGTCATGAGCGGACTCTAGCAACACATCATAACCCCCAATTGAGTAGTTTGACGAATGAACCCGTGCTCACCATGAAGCATCTCACGAACCCTATCATAGACAATTATTGTGCAATTCATCTTTTCACCATGTTATACCCCACTTGGTTATGAGTATGGGCAAAGTGTCAACTCTCACTAGATTAACTATGTCAAATCTAGTCGTCCAAGTGCTATCAGTTCTCATCCTGGTACTCATTACTCTATATATCAATGAAGACATTCTTTATGACATATGTACTCCGGCCAGAGATTTCCAAGTAATGACCCCAATAAGAGGCTATGGGTATCATCTTCTGCTATCACAGAAGTGGTGAATCGTTTATTGGCTACTCAATTACCTTCGAATACCTCAAGCTATACCTAATCACCACCTTATGAGCGACCTCTGCAATGTAACAAGGAATGGAATCAAAGCACAGAATTAGTATCCAAGATATCCTTGAGTACTTTAAGTCTAAGGATACTTGCACCATTGCTATGATGAGATTATCACTGACATTAAAATAGGACATCCATGTGATGATCTCATGGTAGGTCATCCAATGTACTTACTACCTCTAGTAAGCATCCATATCTCAACTCTAAACATCTTATGTTTACAATTTTTGAGATCCACTGCTTAATCAAATCAAAGAGTTTAACATGTGCTAGTCTATCTGGATTAACAATGTGCACTCTTATTAATCCTATGACTAAGAATAATTTAGATATTGATATAATTGTATATAATACGAATCTTAGTAGTATGATCACATCATGATTTCCTTCATTCTATGTCATATATTATGGACTTCATTGATTTGCTTGTAGATCAATATCAATTCATAAATAATGAACACCAAATTAATGAAATATGCATTTCTTTATTATTAAAAATAAAGTTTGTACATAACTTTGTACAACACACGCTAAAGGTGATTGCCTTTAGGGCACTACTCTAACAAATCTCCCACTTGACCTAAAACCAATTTCCTTGGTATCTAATACCATAGGTGAGTACATGAGAATCAAAGCTATTATGTGACAATGACTTTGTCAACAGATCAGTAAGATTCTGCTCGGTGAGAATTCTCTCTATCTGTACATCACCTCGAATAATGATCTCCCTGATCAGATAAAATCTGTGGAGTACGTGTTTGGACCGTTGTTGAGACCTTGGTTCCTTTGCCTGCACAATAGCCCCCTTGTTGTCGTAATACAACTATATGGGCCCATCGTTATTAGGAATCACACCAAGTTCAGTAATGAAATTCTTGATCCAAACTACTTCCTTTGCTGCGTTTGAAGCCACAATGCACTCTACCTCGATTATTGAATCGACAATCGTCTCTTGTTTGGAACTCTTCCAACTGACCGCCCCGTCGTTCAATGTGAATATATAACCTGATTGGGATTTGGAATCATCCTTATTAGATTGAAAACTGGTATTTATATGCCCGCTCACTTTTAGATTTCCATCTCTATATATTAAGAAAATGTCCTTAATCCTCTGCAAGTACTTGAGGATGTTCTTGATAGCTATGCAGTGACCCTTGGTATTTTCTCGTAACATCTAGAGCATATGATACATCAAGTCTCATAGATAATATAACATACATGATAGATTCTACTGTAGATGCATACGGGATCATATTCGTGCCTGTCCTCTCATTTTGTGATTTAGGACACATACATTTCGAGAATGTTATCCCATTAGTCATAGGAATATACCATCTCTTGGATTGCTCCATGCTAAACCTCTTTAGTATCTTGTCTATGTACATTTATTATGAAAGACCAAGCAACCTTTTCAATCTATTTGTATAGATCTTTATCCTGAGGATATAAGTTGCTTCACCGAGATCTTTCATGGCAAATTGTTTAGACAACCAAATCTTTACATATTGTAGCATAGAGACATCATTTCCTAGTAATAATATGTCATCTACATATGGAAAAATAATATGATTGCACTCCCACTAACCTTCTTATACACAGAGGGTTCATCCGGATTTTGTAAGAAACCAAATTCTTTGATTATCTCATCAAAGTGGATATTCCAACTCTTGGATACTTGTTTCAATCCATAGATAGATTTTTTAAGCTTGCATAGCTTTTCACCATCACAGGAGATGAAGCCCTCTAGTTATGTCATATACACATTCTCGGCTAGATTTTCATTTAGGAAAGCTGTCTTCACATCCATTTTTCATATTTCATAATCATAATGAAAGGCAATGATTAGGAGTATCCTAATGGATTTAAACATTGCTTGGGCTGAAGGTCTCATCGTAGTCAATTCCTTATCTTTAACGGAAACCTTTAACCACAAGCCTTGCTTTATAGGTAATCACATTACCATCCATGTCAGTTTTCTTTTTGAAAACCCATTTATACCTTGTAGGTTTTATTCCTTCGAGTGTCTCAACCAAAGTCCATACTTTGTTTTCATACATGGAATTCATTTATGCTTTCATGGCATTAAACCATTTCTCAGACTCTAAACTCTTCAGAACCTCTTCATAGATAGTAGACTCATCATCTTCTATGAGCAATACATTATTATGTTCAATCACGAAAATCCTATATCTCTCGAGAACAGAGCGCATCCTATGTGACCTATGAACTTCTTGTGTTGAAGAAGGTTAAACTGTTACTTCATCTGTGTGAGTCACAGTCTTAGGTTAAGGTAGATGATTCACGTCTGTTCAAGCATCTTGAACCTCTTCAAGTTCAATTTTGCTCCCACTGTCTTCTTTTAAAAGAAACTCTTTCTCTATAAAGACAACATGTTTTGAAATAAACACTTTATATTCCTTGGCAAGGTAAAATTGATATCCTATTGTTTCTTTAGGATATCAAATACTTTTCAGACTTCACATCAAGTTTATCTAACTGTATTCGCTTCACATAAGCTAGACAGCCCCAAACTTTCAAATGAGAAAGATAAGGTTCTTTGTTAGTCCACATCTTATATAGAGTAATATTAACTGTCTTTGATAGAATTCTGTTTAGCAAAGAAACAACTATTTTGAGTGCATACCCCAAAAGGATTTTGTTAAATTTGCAAAGCCCATCATCGATCGTACCATGTCTAATAAGGTTCAGTTTCTCCTTTTGGCCATACCATTATGTTGTGGTGTGTAAGGTGGAGTTCATTGAGATAAAATCCTATTATCGCTGAGATAATCTAAAAACTCTTGGTAAGATGGAGTCCACTGAGATAAAATCCCATTATCTCTGAGATAATATAAAAACTCTTGGTCTAAGTATTCCCCACCTCGATTGGATCATAGTGCCTTGATACCTTTCTCAAGTTAGTTTTCTACTTTATTTATGAATTGTTTGAACTTTTCAAATACATCAGATTTGTGTATCTTCAGATACAGATACCCATATCGAGAATAGTCATCGACAAAGGTAATGAAGTAAAGAAAATTACTTCTGGCATGGATGGACATCGGACCACATACATCTAACTATATTAGGTCTAATACTCCAGTCGCTCGTTCACCCTTTCCCTTAAAAGATAATTTAGTCATCTTGCCTAATAAACAAGATTCACACGTCATATGATTCATAATCAAATGACCCTAAACTACCACTCTTGTGGAGAGCTATGCATCTCTCATTTATATGGCCAAGGCGATAATGCCATAAGTAAGTTGATTTGAAATTATCTTGTTTATATCTTTTTGTGTTATTGAATTCATAATTGGATGCAACATATCTAATATGTAAATTTCATTGCATAATGTACCAGTACCATAAAGCATTCCATTCAAACTAATAGAACAATCATTACTATTGAAATTCAATTGGAAACTAGTTTTATTTAAATAAGAAACAGGCAATATTTTCTTTGTTAAAATAGGTAAAAAAATAACAATCATCTAGTTTAATTACAAGCCTACTAGGGAATGACAAAAAATAAGTGCTTACGGATAATGTAGCAACTCTTGCTCCATTGCCCACGCGCAGGTCCAGTTCTCCCTTTATGAACTATCTATTGTCCCTAAGGCCCTGCATATCATTACCTATGTGTGAGTCACAATCAGTATCTAATACCTATATGTTACGATCAGAAGCAGTATTAACGTCAACGACAAACATACCCGAAGAAGCTGAGGCATATGATGTCTGCTTCTTTTTCAAGGACTCTAGATAGACTTTACAGTTTCGTTTCCAATGGCTAGTCTTGCCACAGTGGAAGCAAGTTCCTTTAGACATAGTCTCTTTGAGTTTCTTTTTGGCTGCACTTCCTTTTGGTTTCTTGGACCTTTTCTTCTTTATGTTCTTTTTTCTTGAATAAGAAGAAGAAGAGTCCACCACTAGCACTGGCTTGCTATCCTTCTTGATAGCTTACTTTGCTGTCTTGAGCATATTGATCAACTTAGGGATTGTCGTGGAGATTTGCTTCATCCAATAGTTCAACACAAACTGTGAATAACTATTAGACAGTCTATCCATAATTAAGTCAACACTTAATTCTTAGTCCATAATAAAACCCAAGGTGGCCAAACTCTTAATATAACCATTCATCTTTAGTGCATCGTGCACTGTAGATGTCCTTAGAGTCATTCATATTGTGAAGAGCAGCCTCGAGGTCTCGAACCTTTCAGACTGAGCTTGCTCATCAAAAAGCTTTCTAAGATGAAACTCTAAAGTATTAGCATCCATAGACTCATGCTACTTCTGCAACTCTAGTGACATAAAGGCTAGTATAATGTAGGTAACCAAGTCACTATCTTTGATATGCTATCTGATTCTCATCATAAACATTAGCAACAGGGGGAATTAGGGAGTAGAACGTCTAAGACATAGCCTAGCTCCTCAGATTTGAGAACAATTCTCAAATTTCTCATCCAATTAAGAAAATTGGGTTTAGTCATATTAGAATCCATAAGTGAGTGCAAATTCACGCTAGAAGACATCTTCAATCAACCTAAATGTGAAGAGAGAAAGAAAGTTAGAATATAAATACATGCACGATCATACGGACTTACATGACAAGCACATAACTCCCACCAGTTTCAAAGAATCCATAGCCCTCACTACGAATCCAAGAAAAATTATGATAAAATGTCCTAGTGGGTCGATATCTAACATTACTCATAATGACCTTGTGTTTACCCAACAAGTCACCTTAGGTCAATCAGTAGGTATCGGTCATATCAATTGCATCATAGATGCAACTATCATCTAGTGCTGTCAACTTGTGATGTATGCACACATATTGGGTTATCAAATCTTGATGCGCATAAATCTGATGTACGCTACCCAATTGTGCCTCTGCCTACGTTGACCTTGAGTTTACTCAACAAATCAACACGTCTAGTGAAAACCGACCCATTAATTTGAAAATCTTATTTTAATGGTTTGAACATATCCGTATAGAGCAAGCTTGGGTTTACCTAATAACCTTAACTCTAAAAGAATTTCGGTTCTCCCCATATTAATGGAAGGTGTTAGTTTTCATATTATGTGTGAGGGATTTCATACTCTGGTCTCATCTAAGTTGTAGGATTATAGTCATAATGACTATATGGAATGATTTAGGACATTTCATCAATCATAACAAATTTATATCCATAATCATCCATCATGACACCTAAACAACCCTAGCATGTATTCTCTAATGCAATTATCTCATAAGGTTTTCCTATATAGGGTTGTGTCGGGTTATGCATCTAAAGATTTGACATTCGATTCAACTCTTGAACCGAATTGTTTTCTAATGTTGGCATCGACTAATTTCTCAATCCGTATGTTTTCAATTCCAATTCAAAATATCAAAATACCAAGTGTAATACCCTCTACTCTGATGTACCAATTAAACATTTTAATTGTAACATGCTGGTCATATCTAGTCATACTAGACATGAAATACTCAAAATAGATTAATACACTATTGATCTCTTAGATTTCCAAATAATTTGAGAACATCAAACTATCACCCTAAGTATCTCTAGGTAGTCCCCACTTCATCAAGACTACTTCAGCACTTGTCACATAACTTGTGACGGCTAAAACAATCAAGACAACTGAATATACTAACGAGACGCTAATATGACATCTGAACCAATTTCAAGCAAATCAGTTTGGCATGCATACAACATCAATGTAACATATTTCTGATCACATTAAAAATGATCAAAGGCATTGGAACTGAAAAACAAATAATCAACATTTCAAACAAACTAGTTCCAACAATTTTCTCTAAACTGCCATGCTCTAACTTTTGCTTGAAAAAAGTCATTGAAACAATTTCAATAGAAGCTAAGAAAATTACAGAGGCTACAAAATGTTCACAACATGTTCCAAGAATTTTTTTCAGAATTTATTTCCAAGAAAAACTCAACCAACCTCAGTAACCAAGCCAATCCAGAATCTATGTTCCTCAACACAGACATTCCCAACAGCACATAAGAAATTCTCAAATAAATATTCAATCACCTTGAAAACATTTTTTCATCTTCATGGATATTTTTAAACATCTTAGAAACATGTTGGTGAAAGAAAATCCCAAAAAACAATTTTTTATAATTTATTCTTGAATTTACAAATATGCCTATTCATGTAATGTGCATAAACACAGCAACCAAAACATTAGGGAATAAATTAGGAAAAACATATCAAATCACATTGATAAATTTTTTCCTTCCACAGACATATTAAAAAACATCTCATGAGCAAATCTAAGTAAGAAAATTTTGAAAACAAGGTCTCTACACTGATTTCGAATTCAACACACTCATCATGCACAATCATCATAACTAATAGGCAGCATCAACCTTGTTATGATTTCTTCTTTATACAAGACAAAAGCAGCTCTGATACCATTGTAGGAAAATCCCAGTGCATGCATCACATATACGCGGTGCGGAAAACAAAAAAATTGTTTTAGGACTTTCCTGAAGTCCAGGATCTATGTGTCTATACAAAGAAGTACCAGAATTCTCAAACCATAACGAGTCTCTAACGGTATCCACACAGAGGTCGGAGAATCTAACTGAATCAAACTCTTTGATCTAGAAATAGCTAGAACAAAGAGGAGAGTGCTAGCTTTTACCTTTGTTCTTGGAGAGAGGAAGAAGATGAAGCTTCAAGGAAGATCGAGAGAGTGCTACGGTTGATGTTGAAAAACCATGTTTCTAAAACATGTTAGATCATTTTATCTCAACGTGAATCTTCCCTTTCAAGCTTTCTTTTTTGTCTTTTATCCATTAAAGACATTTAATGAAACTTATGAAAGAAGCCATCCATTTATCTTACAAAATCAAGTCAAAATTCCCTCTCAGGAAAAGTATGCCACGACGAAAGTTAGTACTTTGCTGCAGTGAAATTGCCAAAAATCTCTCAAAATACTCTTCGGGAAAGGTTCGTCGTGACCAAGTCTTGGCTTCCTTGTGGCAAAACCTTCAAAAGTCACAACTGGCCCCAATAATCAACACTAAACATTTTACACACACAATTCCCACATCCCTTAACCACTCAAATCAAAATATACACAAACATTAAGCCAAGAAATTTCCTATGAAATTGCTTGAAATTGAAATGCGAAAACTAGGAATTTCACGAACAAACATAACTAAATTTCATTAACCTCAAAAGATAAAAGTTTACAAAGCTTTAATGGGCATTTCAAGCTACAATACATCGTTCTCAAAATACAAAATACATAAGATACTTGAAATGCGACTAAAGCCTCGTGTTTACAAAAGCTAGCTTAAAAATACAAAAAATGCATAATCGGAGTGATGCCTTGACTTTTGACTACTAGATCTCTTACTCATCACCTGAATGCGGGAAGGAGAATAGGGGTGAGCTTAAAAGCTCATGGGTAATAAGTTTATAATCGAAAAACAAGCAAAACCATTGATAATGCTCAATGTAATAATAATTTTGCATCAAAAATCATAAAACACATATTTCCCAAATTCTCACATTATCAAGTAATTCATAAGCAACATAAGTCATGCATCATCAAAATTGTCAAAACATTCAAAACACATAATCACATCAAAAATGGTTTGGGTAGGTCCATAAATAGAACGTACTACACATTTCCACATAATGGTCCTGTGTAGTTGTGAACAAAACATGCTATCGCAATCTCACAAAATAGTCTTGCGTAGCCGTAAACTTAGGGAGTCTGTGAAGGAGCTTCATGCCACTAGTGGGCAGGCGGGTGAAGCCATTAGTCAAAGTGTAGTTGACATATATAATGGACCAAGCCAAACCCACATAATCATGCATTTCATAACCTGTAAACACGTTGCCCAAAATGAAAGTTTTTTTGAAACTTGATTTCATAAATACAATATCTTTTCACAAACCATTTTCACATTCTTTCCATAAATCATCAACATAATTCATACACCAAACATGTAGCAATTTCTCAATCATTCAAAGAAGCAATAAATGCAACATTTATAACACAATTGAAAACATTTGAATTTCTTAATTTTGAAAAATGTTCACGGCTCATAAATTCCACCATAAAACATGCAACACTTTCTCAAAACAATTAAAGAGCAATTAATATACATTTATAAAGTAGTTGAAATCATTTATTTCCATTTCTTTGAAAGAAACATTTATGGCTTATTAACCCAATTATAAACATAAACCCACCTTGACTTCCTTGATTAAAATTTGCTTTAAAAATGCCTCTCTTCTTGCTCCTCTTACCCTTCTTGATTTCCTTCACATTGACAAAAATCCTATTTAATATGAATTCAAATAGAGAATCCAATTAAAGCATTTTCACTAAATTGTTTCTAAAATACTCAAACCCATGCATTTCTTAAGCTTCATGACTATAAAATCCTTCCAAAAATGTAAAAGATTAAGTCCTTACCTTGAATCTTCACCAAATGAAGAGTTTCTTGGTTTTAATGAAAGGTCTTCTCTTCCTCTACCTTTTTCTCTTCTTAAACAACCTTGAAATCTCTCTTGGAGGCTAAGAAAAATTGAAACCTAGTTGATTTTCCTTCTTTTCTCTCCTTCCTCTCTTCTTTATGACACTCTCTTCAATCTCTCCCTTAATTCACAGTTTTCTTCTTCTCTCAAATGCAAGACAACTTTGTTTCTTCCCTTAATACACTTAATGAGTATAAAATGTCCATTTTACCCTTCCTTATATGCCTTATAGCTTTTACTCCTAAGTGACTTACCAAAAATGCCCTTGAACATTCTTACTACTTTAATACAACTAAACCATATAATAAAATCCTACTGACATTCATATAATAATTAACTCCAAAAATTATTCTATCAAAACCTCATAAGTTATTTAAATCATGCTTAATTAAAGAAAAAAATTTAGGGGTCAATATTTCTCCCCTTCTTAAAAGAATTTAATCCTTTAAATTCTTACCTGAGTCATCAAAGAGGTGTTGATACTTCTTCTTCCTAGTCTCTAAGGGCTCCCACGTGGCCTCTTCTACAGAATGATTTCTCTAGAGGACTGTAACTAGCTAAACTGTCATGTTCCTGAGGACTTTCTCCTTAGTGTCCAAAATCTTCACTAGAGTCTCCTCATAAGTCAAATCATCTCTCAACTAAACCTCAATGGCCTGAATGATGCGAGAGGGATCTGATCTATACATCCTCAACATAGAAACATGAAAGACATCATATATCTGTGAGAATTCTGATGGTAACGCCACAATCCTCTCAAGAATCTCATAAAGATCCACATATCTTGGGCTCAGCTTACCCTTCTTGCCACATGACTCCGTTCTAAGGAGATGTCTTAGGAAAAACCTTCTCACCCACTTCATACTCCATTTCCTTCTGATGTGCATCAGTATAGCTTTTCATTCTATCTTGAGTTGCTTTAAGCTTCTACTTAATTAATTGACCGTGTCAACTGTCATTTGTGAAGTGAATCACACGTTATTATAGACTTAATATTCGATATATAAAACGCATAAGAAGGGGGGTTGAATTGTGTATCTGTTTTCGAAAACAATCCCCTTTTAAGAAAACTTCCTTTTTTTAAAAAGAAACTTGCTTTCTCAAGCGATTTGAAAAACAGTATTATGAAGTATTTGTATCAACAATTGAATTTAAAAGTTGAGAGTTAAGAGTAAGAATCGACACAGTAGTTTTATACTGGTTCACCCCAAACTGTGGGCTACGTCCAGTCCTCAGAAACTTTTCTAAGATTTCACTATAATTCTCAAAGATACGAGTATTCTTTTCTCTGAACCTCTTCAGGTCTCTTACAATAAGTATTCTTTTCTGACTTAGCCTCTTCAGGCTATTAGCTTTTTTTCCTTCTACTAAAAGATGTTTCGAGCTTTGTTATAGACAATAGTAGCTCTAACTTTAGCATAGTGAATAAAATTTCTAGCTTTGGAATCTCTAGCTTTTTTAAAATCACTAAAATTTTCAGTCTTCGACTTCAACTTGTATTTATAGCCTTCGTCTTTGTAACACCCCACTCCCGAGTGACCCGAACCCGACATCGATGGTGATATCCGAGTCCGTGCCCCGCGAGGGTGGCGTACTACATCAGTCGGTTAAAACTCAGTATAACTATTTTTCT
>JAOSBK010001404.1:0-13788 GCA_027568895.1 Erythroxylum shatona
TCTCTTTTGTAAGTAAATGTATGTAAGTGATCTTTGAGTATCTGTAAGTAATTCAGTAAGAAAGTTTTGATGGTTTTACTTTGACTGTTTTGTTTACTATTGATTTTGCTCCTTAAATGATTTGCAAAGCTGTCAGTAATCATTAGGACGCTCACATTTTACTTTGTTCTATTTAGTACTCAATTGAATTGTGTTTAATGATGATTGTGTTCTGAGCCTCAGGGCAATGAATGTCTGAAATATTTAAAGCATGCAAATATGATTGACTCATTATTATGCACGTGAATTTAATTTGTTTGGTTTTGTAATTGTCAAGTCCTAGTCGTGGGTAAATAGGCATGCCTAGAAGGGTTTGCAGCTGCTTCTGTGGTACTTCGGTGTCTTCTGTTAATGACACTTCGGTGTCTTCTGTTAATGACACTTCGGTTTCGAGAATTCGATCTCTTCTGGATACTTCGATGTCGAGACTTCGGTCTCTTCTTAATACTTCGATGTTGGGACTTCGGTCTCTTTTATATAAGTCCTGTTACCCACTTCTGTTCATAGATTTACAGTCTGATTCATTTTGTATTTTGATCTATGATAAAATAAGATTTGATATGAAGTAAATCTGAAATTTTGATCTGATGGGTTAACACCCTATTCTGAAAATCAGTTCTGTATTCTGAATGTTCTATTTTGCTATTGAAATGACTGAATTTAGCTTACGAAGTGTTTTCCTTAATAAATCTTACTTTGTTTTGAATTTCAATATGTTGAGATGCTTTTGTGTAATATGATTCAGTATTTGTTGTGGTTAAGCATAGTTTAATTATTACTCACTAAGCTATATGCTTAGCATGGTGGATTTGCCCCGTGTAAGTTCAGAGAGAAGGACATAGAGATTGGGACAAGTCAATCGCAATGGCCAAAGGAGTCTGAAATTTGTTTTGTCAAAAATGTATTTCGAGTTTGTTTTTGGACTTGTATCTAATGTCTATAACTCCTGAATTTTTGTTTGAAGGGTTGTAATAACCTTAATTCAGGCTGGTTTATGAAATTATGATATGTAAAGTATGTTTGTTTGAGATTCTGGAAATGCATGTATAAAGTGTTTCGTATGTTTAGAATGTTTATTTTTTAATGCTATGCTTCTGCTAAATGTTTCGTATTCAATATAGTATGTTCAGTGTGTGTGGCGCTCGTAATATCCTCCCATAGGGTATTAGGGCGGGACAATTGTAGCTAGGTTGTGCAGTGATGGGAGATTAATAAAACATTGCAGTAATTGTGCATGTTTTTGGTGAAAGCATACGTGTGTGATGCGAGATAAGTCTTTTGGTGGATAGCAAAATAAGGGCTTGGATTTGGGTGTCTTGCAAAAGTGAGCAGTGAGTTTGTGTTCCGTAAATTTTGGTGGATAGCAAAATAAGGGCTTTTGGTGTATGTATGGGTGTCTTGCAAAAGAGTGCAGTGCGTGTGTGAAGCCACGATGAAGTGATCATGCCTCTAGCTTTGAAGTTGATCTACGTCTCCTATTAACAATTATGTACTTACTCTTTTGGATTTGTGAGAGAAATATACATGGTGTGCCTAGTGTCCTATATGGTTTAATTGGAGTTGTTGAAAATTGTCAAAGCTGCACTTCCAGATCTATTACGGAGGAGCTGAACCGATTGGGAGTTATCTGCTTTTATTTCTCAAGTGTTGTTATTTATGTTGAATTTTATTTAACCATTTGAGTTGTTTAGTTTGTTTCATTATCATTAAACATCGTTTGAGAAAATCTTCTATCGAGGTTAGTACGAGGCGGTTGTACTATTGGGTGTGAAATTCTTTCACGAAAATTGAGGTTGGTCAAGGATTGAGTGGTGTTGACTCAGTAAAGCCTTGGGTAAATCTATTGTACTTCGGTGAAAGTTATTAAGCTGGATGAGGGCTCCGCAAACGTAGACAATGTGTGTCGAACTGCGTTACCAAATTTCTGGTCTTTTTTATTATTTTGATTTTGCTTTTTTTATTTTTATTTTGTTGATGCCAAAGAAGTTTGTGGAAAGTTTGCGAAACAATTAACCCCCTTAGGTTTTTCAATTGATATCAAAGTGAGATCACCGATTCAGAACTTGGTAGCACGTTGGTGCAGATCCTAGTTTCGCAAATATGACCATAAGAGAAGGAACATCAATTATTAGACCACCATTGTTAGACAGCTTTAATTATTCTACTTGGAAATCATGGATGAGAGTCTTCATCCAAGCTCAGGGCACAAAAGCTTGGCATTCAGTAGTACATGGGTGGACGCATCCGATAATCATTGATGATAAAGGAGAGGCAGTTCAAACAAATCCATCTAAATGGATAAGAGTCGAAGAAGAAAGTGCACTTAAAAATTCACAAGTAATGCATGCGATATTCAGTGCTATTGATGAGGGATGCTTCTCAATGATTTTAGCCTATGAATCGGCAAAAGAAGCGTGGGATATGTTGCAAACTATTCATGAAGGGTCAAAATCTATTATACCATCAAAACTACAGTTGTTAACTGTACGGTTTGAAGAACTGAAGATGGATGAGAATGAGATCGTTGGGGACTTTCATGAAAGATTGAATGATATAGCGAATTAGGCACATCAACTCGAGAAGAAATATTCCAATCTGAAACTAGTCAAGAAGACGTTAAGATCACTAACTCCAAGATTTATTCCAAAAATTGCAGCAATCGAGGAGGCTCATGACATCAATGATTTGCCATTGGAGAAGATAATTGAAATTCTTATAAATTTTGAAATGAATTTGTTGAGGGACAATCGAGAGAAGAAGAAAGGATTAGCACTGCAACCTAAGATTAGTAAAGTCGTGAATGACTTAGAAGATGAATCCGACGAGAACTAAGAGATAGAGCTATTAACACGAGAGTTCAGTAAGTGACTGAAGAGAGTGAAAAAGGACAGACCCGAGTTTAGGCAAACAGGTAGGAGCTCATTGAACAACAACTTCAATCAATAAACTAAAACTCAAGAGGAAGAAAGAACGGTAAAGAGAATTCAATGCTATGAGTGTCAAGGCTTCGGACTGTTCAAGCTGAGTGTGCTAAATACTATGAAGAAGAGAAAAGGAAAATCCTATACGAGCACTTGGAGTGATAATAAATCCGGAAGTGAAGTATAAGTTGTGAATAATGATACATTAGTTACTTTGTACAGCAAAAGTCCAGTTACTTGTTTAACAATAACTGAGAAGGAAGTAACTGAAAATGAAAAAGTGAGTAAATCTAGAAATTTTGGGAAAAATGTAAACGATTCAGCTCAAAGCTTGATTTCAGATTATGACAGTGATGAAAATTGGTCAAGTGGTAAAATGGAGAACATTTACGAGGCTTACGAATTAATGTACAAAAAATGGGTGAAAATATGTAGAAAGAATAAAAGATTGAAGGAAGAGAATCTCTTTATAAAGAACATCATCCAAGGGTTAGAAAAGAATTTGATGTTGACATCAAATGAGCTTGGCGAAGCTAGAATGAAATTAGTAAGTACTAAAAAGGGATTGAGAATGTTAAATGGAGGTACTGAAAAGCTAGAAAAGTTATTGAAAATTGGTAAAGTTAAAGGGGCTCTTCAAGGCATTGGCTATAAGGGTGAGTGCTCTAAAGTGAATAAGGAGAAAAATAATATGCCCAGATCTATTCGAGAAGAAGAAACATCGAGAAAAAATCGAAGATTTGTACCGACATGTCATTTTTATGGAGTCATTGGACATATACGGCCAAGATGTTATCAGTTACTACAAATAATTTTTCAAAGGGGTCAAAATCGAAAATCTAGACGCTTTCCATTAAATTTCCAGCAGCATCCTATGGTATCGAAGCAAGCTTAGATTAGAAAGGGTTAAGTACAAGCATAAAAATATTACTGTTGAGGAAGTAACTACAGAAACTGATTTGCAGTTAGTTATTGCTGAGGAAGTAAGTGCACGAACTGAAGAACCTTCAGTTACTTCGGATGATAAACCAACCAAAACAATGGAAGCTAATTTGAACCGAGGTTCTTCATCTCGGATATGAAGAAATCATACAGCAGAAAATGTTATTGGAGATGTGAGCGAAAGAAAAAAAACAAAAAAAGGGTTGATTATCGAGAACTTATAGGCTACTTGTGTTATACATCTTCATCGAGTCAAAGAAAAAGACCAGGTTTGAATTTCTTCGAGGGGTACAGGGATAGTGTGCTTTACATTTGTAAAGTATTTTTCATTGTTAAAAACAAAAAAAAAGAGAAAAAACGAAACGAAACCAAACGAAACAAAAAAGAAAAGAAAAGATTTTTTTTTGTTCTTTAGTTTTTTGTTGCTATTGTCGTCTCAATTTTTTTAGTAGTTTGCATTGTGACTTCTTTTTAACTCTACCGAAGACTCTTCAACTCTCGCATCAGTATGGATCTCTCTCAGGTATCTCTCTCTCTTTTGGGCATATCTCTCAGTGTTTTGAATGGTGGTAAATTGTCTTCTTGGTGTGCTTATAATTCTTCCGCTAGTATGGTTATGCATTTTGATACTGTTTTATCTCAAGGCGGAGACATCAGATTGTTTATGGTAAATGTTCTATTCAGGGAGAGATTTGACGGTATATGTGTGACTATTCGTCTTGCTTTTTGACATTTTTCTGTCCCAAGGGGGAGAAATTTGGATGATTGGATACTTGTTGTTCTTTGAAACTTGATGTTTGATTAAAAGGGATTATTTGCCATATGAATTGTGAATTTGATACTTATATGTCCAATTATGTTATTTAAGGTGAGTTTTATATTTGTGACAAACAATGTTAAAAAGGGGGAGATTGTTAGGATATATATTTTGGTATTATTTATTAATTAGACATATAAGATATTAATTGGATATTGACTTGGATTCAAAAGGTATATGGATAATCTTCTAGTTGTGATATAATCCTACACAATATTGAAGTCTATTAGTATATTGGTAATTGAATTGTGTACTGCTGGATTTTGGTGAATAATAGAAAAAGGAATTTGATTTTGCATGTTTGAATTGGGACGTTGTTTCTGTTGTGTGGCTGAACTGGAATTCTTCTTGCTTGAGAGTATAGAGGTGTCGTGCATGTCGCCTATGTAGAATAGGTGTGAATCTCTTGTTGAAGGAAAAAACATAGACAATTGCAACTGGGTTGTGCGGTGATGGGACATTAATAAAACATTGCAGTAATTGTGCATGTTTTTGGTGAGAGCATACGTGTGTGATGTGAGACAAGTCTTTTGGTGGATCCTTCTGTGTGTGATTTTGGTAGGTATTGACAACCATCTTTAGAACCATCATTGAGGTGACAAGTTTAACAACAATTATCCTAAACCCTATACGTGGATCTGGGTGTCTTGCAAAAGTGAGTAGTGAGTGTGTTTTGCGTAAATTTTGGTGGATAGCAGAATAAAGGCTTTTGGTGTACGCATGGGTGTCTCGCAAAAGAGTGCAGTGCGTGTGTAAAGCCACGGTGAAGTGAGCTTGTCTCTAGCTTTGAAGTTGATCTACATCTCCTATTAATGATTACGTACTTATACATGGTGCGCCTAGTGTCCTATATGGTTTAATTGGAGTTGTTGAAGCTGTACTTCCAAATCTATTACGGAAAAGCTGAACCGATTGGGAAGTTGTCTTCTTTTATTTCTCAAGTGTTGTCGTTTATGTTGAATTTTATTTAATCACTTGAGTTGTTTAGTTTGTTTCATTATCATTAAATATCGTTTGAGAAAATCCTCTATCGAGATTAGTACGAGACGGTCGTATTATTGGGTGTGAAATTATTTCACGGGAAGTGAGGTTGAGAGATAGTGTAAAGGGTTAAGTAGTGTCGGCTCAATAAAGTCTTAGGTAAATTTATTGTACTTCGGTGAAAGTTATTAAGCTGGGTGTGGGCCTTGCAGACGTAGGCAAGATGTGCTGAACTACGTTACCAAATTTCTGGTGTTTTTATTATTTTGGTTATGCTTTTTATTTTTATTTTGTTGATACTAAAGAAGTTTGTGGAAAGTTTACGAAACAATTAACCCCCTTCGATTTTTCAGTACCTTCTTGATATTTTATCTACACTAATTTTTTCAGGTAAAATAATTTATTGTTACCGATTTTCGAAACAAACAACTCCTCGAGCTTCTTCTACAGTGTCTATGCATGAGTCTCGTTACATATTTGATTATCCACATTATCTTCAACAAATTATCGAATAAAATTACATACCTGCTTGTACTCAAACGCCTACTCCTTGTTCGATTTTTTTCAGATTTTGTTGTGGTAAATATTGATAAATGCATTTATGTGACAAACAGAAGATTTTTCATATTGTTCTTCCAGATGTAATAGTTTGAGCCATTTAGGTTAATCATCTTGCTTACTTTTACCTCCATCTTTGATGAGAAATTTTTTGACACTGAACCGAACCTAGCTTCGATACCACTTATTGGAAAAAATTAACGAATTATATCTCACAGGTAAAATAAGCAAGTAAATAATACACATAACTTTAACGTGATTCACCCTTTAATTTGGTCTATATCCACAGGCAACATTTCGAATAAATCTTCTACTAATAAAAATAACAAGTACAGAAAGTAAAAAATTACACAACAAAATAGTAACACTTATACACAAACTGTTTTCTAAATTTATTATCCCTAAAATAATATCCTCGTTATTTTTTCACTCACGCTTTTTAAGAAAACGTTTTCTAAAAATACTCCAAAACAAAATCATTCTCTCACAATCTTTAGGAACCCACAAAACGGCTCTTTAAAAATCTCTCGCAATCACCACATTTCACACATGTAAAACTCTTATCACAAAATGGCTATTTAAAACTCTCTCACAATCACAACATGTCACACATATAAAAAATGGCTCTTTAAAACTTCTGTCCTCCTCCTTTTTTTGAAAAACAATACAGGTATCACCTTATATTTCTCTACCGTAACTTTATGGTATAACTAAATAATTTGATATTTTTATAATTGTTACAGTTTTAGATGTCTTATTTGTTTTTATATAAAAGAATTAACATTCTAAATCTCCACTTCTCTAACATTTTGGCAGAATTACAACGAATACATAAATTTTTCAACAGAAAAGTAAGATTAAATCTTGCCCTTGCTGAAAGAAATGACAACTATGGAAGAGATGCAGGTCTGGCGTGAAAGATAAGAGTCAATTGCCTATGAACCACACCGAACCACCATCATCTCCAAGCTTCGTGCAAGGAGGCAGGCATGTCATAAGGTAGGACATAGGCAAGTCATCCTTGGCTATCTAACACAACTCTTCATCTCATACAAGACCTCTCTTCGTCTCCTGATTTCTGATATGGTACTGGCCAATCGGCGGGCCTTTATTTATAGCTAGAAAATGAGGAGTTATTTACCTTCTCCCTCAACCATAATGGGCACTTCCCTCTTCTTTTATCGATCTCATAGAATATATTCCGAGGTTAGAAGCGACTAACTGAATCCATTAATGTTTGATCTTGTGCTCGTTAGCTGTTGTTTTCTGAGGCTTAAAAACCAATTTGGAAATAAAGAAAAAAGTTAACAGACGATCGAAAAAGTGCAAAGCCTTAGCCTCTAGTTCTGTCCATGTACAGCATGTTGATACAGCAACTTGCACTGAATAAGTTTAATATTGCACTTCAATTTAATTCTTTCCAGAACTCATTGTACGATTTTCATCTCATTAATCAACCTTTACACCGAATTTGATATCCCAAAATGGGAAAGGACTGCCGTAAAATAGTGTGTAAATATTCTCTGTCCTGAAGTAGCTGCCATGGATTAGTTGGTTCTAATCAACTCTCTTTACAATGATCCTTATGCACTCATTATTCTCCCTCTCAATCTCTCAACCAGTGTCCTCTTGCCCACCTAACGAGGAATTTGTCAACGCCTTCTGTTCTCCATCCATTTGGTGAAATTTTCAACTGCAGAATCTCAGACACTTAGCAAATAATTTGGATGATATGTGAAGTTATTCCAAGCTTCTTCACATGAAAAGTAACCCCCTCAGTATTCCACTCCAATTGGCATCCATCAGGAATCTCCTTCTCTGCATGAATGGAGCAAATGTGAACAACCTCGTGTGGCCTGTTGGATAGGAAACGCTCACTTCTGCTCATACGCTACTTTTAGTCTTAAAATAATAAGAGAAGGTTTAATGGCTATCATTACTCTTAATTGTAAGTTAATTCTTCTATGAACTTTCGAATACAAGAAGTTTGCAGGTTCAAGCTACACTTCAATCTTCAGAAAGATGGCTAATCGAAATTAAATTAACCCGAGTGGAGCAACTATACCTGGACCATGTTGGGACTCTCTTTTGAAAGCGTGATCACCACTGGCTTTAATAAGAGTGACAACTTTTGCAGCAGGAAATGTTATTAAGACAGTAGTGCATCAAAGTATGCATCAAGCAGAAGTGATGATAAAAGGTCCTAATTTCGGAAGAGATGCAATATTAAGAACTATTCGTCGAAGTGGTATACTATTTCATTTCGTTCGTAACTCCCATGTCACACAATGGGTGTACACCTTCTTAAAAAAAAGCGTGTAAAAAAAAATTAAAGAAATTTTGAGAGAAAGAAATAATTGAATGGTTGATCAAATATTATTATCCTAAGAAAAAGTAACAATATCTACTTGAATGTGGAAGTGTGTTGAATCGAAAAACCGATGAATGATTTGTTGTATGGCATAAATGGGTTATCAGTTGTTGGGCAGATGTTTGGACCCATAAAAAAGATGGAGCTGCCTGAGGCCCTGAAGTAACAAAATAAGAAATTTGGAAGTTTGCTTTTCTGTTTAGGATTTACTTGTGGTCGAGTATAAGATTTTTTCAGGATAATGAATTAAAAATACTAATTTTTAATGTACAATTTTTTAACTTTAAAAAATAAAACAATTCATGAAAAATTATATTAATATTAATATTTTATTAATATAACTGAGGGTAAATTTTGATTCTCAGAAGGATTATGCAATTAATCGTGTATTTTATTATTCTTAGGGAATCTTTTAATTTATGCTCAATTTCTCTATAATTAACAAAGATTCAAAATGTAAGAAATACCACCAATATTTGAGGTTCGACTTTTGTGTCATCCACCGTCCATGGTCTTGTAAAAATTGATTTAATATATTTAGTCAATATATTAAGGTACTGATATTGAAAGATTTAAAATTTAAGAATTAATATAATTTAAATTTAAATAAACTAAAAAAATTTAAGGGTCATATTTAAGTTTTATAAAAAATATCAAAAAGTTATATATAGCTTATAATTACTTTAATTTATATTTTTATCTAATATTTTAAAATTAATTATTATTTATTATTGGCTCTTATTAAAATATAAAATATTATAATTTTAATTTAATTTAATTAAAAATCATAATTATCGCTTTGTATATATGATTATGAGAAATTATATTTATATTTTAGGATAACTTAATAGAAATGTTTTTATCTTAATAAATTATTTATATATTAAATAATCATTTAAAAATATAACTTATAGTTTAAGTCGTCTTGCCTTTTCTCTCTAGAATAGTGCAAGTTTTGGACGTGCCTTCCATGTGCACGGTTTGTATTGCGTAGTCAACTGTTTGTTTTGTTTTGTATTTTGGGTATGGAGATCGATATTAAGGATTTATCAATCCATGAAAAGGAAAATGAAGAATTGGTTTTATAAGAAGATGACGTACCAAGCAGGAGATCAACCATGAGCTATGCCTGGTGGGGAAGTTTTTGGGAGAAAGGACAATTAACTTTGAGGCTATGGAGAGAACAATGTTGAATTTATGGAGGCTGATCCGAGGGGTGCACATCAACCTGATTGATGAGAATCTTTATCTCATTCAATTTTTCCATATTGTAGATCTGAAAAGGATGGTAGGAGGTGGTCCTTGTTCGTTTAATAATTGCCTTCTACTTATTCATCATTTACAGTAAGGGGAAGATCCAACTCAGGTCGATTTTTATTATGGTGATTTCTGGGTTCAAGTCCATGATATTCCATTAGGATTTGTATCGGAAAAACTGGCCAAAAGCTTGGGAAATCTCATGGGTTTATTTCTTGAGTATGATGCAATGCCTCATAGAGCTTCATGGTAAAGGTATATTCGGATTCGATGCAGATTGGACATTAGGCAGCCACTTATGCGATGGAAAACCATTAGCAAACAAGGGGAGAATAAAGTGGAGATTAGATTCCGATATGAAAGAATTCCACTGGTTTGTTATGTATGTGGTATTATTGGGCATAGTGAGATAAAATGTGAGCGCCTTTTGGATTTTCTGGACGACGAGGTTAGACGAGACTGGCCGGAAGAAATATGAGCGGAATTTAAGGGTATAAACGGTGGTGGAATCAACAGATGGAGGAGGAATCTAAACGGATCAACGGGAGCGATGTCATTGCCTACAATCACGGATACTGGAATTTCACAAAGTAAGGATAAGATGCCATACAGAATCCATAATAATTATACTTCCTATTCTAAGAGTTTCCAGTTTAAGTCAATTACCACAAGGTCAACGAAGGCTATATACCAAAATGAAGTGTTGGACCCAACTGAAAATTTGAGCCAAAACCTGTCAAAAGAAAAATAAAATTTAGTTATGGAAATTGATGAGAAAAAAGCTCACACAACGAATTTCTAGTAAACAACGATGGGAAGTAGAATGGTGGTAAAGCTTCTTCTTCGTTTGAACTCACATCTTCCACTGAAAACTCAATGGTGGGATTTGCTAGGCAAGCCTGTCGAGAACAATGATTGGTCTAAGTTAGAATTGCCAAGGATTAGGGAATTCCCGTGCAGTGTTAGCTCTTAAAGAGCTTGTTCGTAACAATAAACCGAATGTTCTTTTCTTGATGGAGACACTTGTCCATTCAAATAAGATTGAGGAAATTCGGATTCAATTGCGGTTTGATTTTTGTTTTACAGTTGATAAGATTAGTAGAAGTGGTGGGTTAGCTGTGTTATGGAATAATTCTTGTAGTATTTCAGTTACTGATTTTTCTAATAACCATATTGACATGGAGATTGCGGAGCTTCATAAGCCAAAGTGGAGGTTGACGGATATTTATGATTTTCCTAGCTCGAATAATAAACAAAACACATGGAAATTACTGCAAGACCTTAGTAGAAGGTGTTCTTTACCATGGGCAATTTTTGGAGATTTTAATAGTTTGCTTTCGGTAGAAGATAAAGTTGGTGGGTTGATTATCCTTCTCATCTCTATGAAGGATTTAGAACTTCTATTGATGACTGCAATCTGAAGAATATTTCTCTCTTGGGCTTTGGTTATACTTGGAAAAGGGGTCGAGGTACTGAGAATTTCATCATGGAGCATCTGGATTGTCTTTTTGCAAATGAGGCATGGACTAATATTTTTCCCTATCACAAGCTCTACAATCTGGTTATTGCTTACTCTAATCACTCTCCTATTAAATTTATTGCTTTACCTGATCGAACTTGTAAAATAGATGCCAGGTTTAAATTTGAAAATAATAGGTTCATGGAAAATAATTTTTTTGAGGTGTTTGAATTATCCTACCGTGCTGGAGGGGGTTTAAATATTATGGAAAGATTGAAAGGTTGTTGTAATAGGCTTGAAACTTGGAATAGGGGATTGGATAATAATTTTCAGGAAAAATGAAAAAAATTAAAGCTAATTTGTTGAAGGTAAGGAGTGAGGGTACAGATGACAATCGAGTTTCTATGTTGAAAAGGGACCTGACTAACACTCTTGTTCAGGAGTCGGTTTACTAGAAACAAAAGGCCAAATTATTTTGGCTCAATTTTGGTGATGCTAATACCCATTATTTTCATAAGCAAGCTATGGATAGGAAACGCAGAAATCATATTCCTGTGCTTTTGGATAATTCAGGTACTCCTCAAACAAGCCATGAAGCAATAAGTTCGATAGTGCAAGATTATTTTCAAAATCTTTACTCGACTTTTGGAGGTTTTGGTTTTGAGAATTTTGACATGATTCAGCAACTGGTAAGTGCAGAAGACAATGCTAGTTTAATGACCCCTTTTCAATGGGAAGAATTTAAGAAAGTTTTCTTTCAAATGCACCTCGAAAAAGCTCCTAGACCAGATGGACTTAATTTGGGTTTTTTTCAAAAATGTTGTTTTATTGGAGATGAAGTTTTTAATCAATGCACCAGTTGGCTTAGTTGGGGTGACCTTCCTTCTAATCTTAATGATTCGATTCTTGTTTTAATTCCTAAAAAAGATAAATCCTATTCGATGAAAAATTTATGCCCTATTGCGTTATGTAATGTGCTATATAAAATAATCTCAAAAGTTCTGGCTAAGCGTTTGAAATTAATTTTACCAAAATTAATTTCACCATTTGTTATGAACAGGGCCGAAAGCCCCTTGATCGAGCTGAGCCGAGTGAACCGTGTAAACCGAGCAACCACTTGCTTTATAGTTAGGGGAAATTAGCAAAATGGGGTGTCGAAATTGTTAAGCGAATGGAAGTCTCCTTCTCATCCCCCGTTCTCTCTATTCCCCTGTTCTCTCTATTTCTCATCTCCCTTCTGAATCGTTAACTATACAATTCTTATACTTGTATTTCCCTTATCAAGCAATACAAATTTCCAGAATTCCTCTGTTAACTTCTTATCTACTGTTGCTGTTACATTATTTCCTCTTCTGCGTTAATTGTTCACTTCACAGAATAAGAGACTATAAAATTAGGTTTAAAAAAATATGAATTATTACAGCTGTAGCTTTCTAAAGCGTACTTGAAGAATCATAAATTATCTTTGCATGTCGGTCGTCCATAAAAGCGGGCGAGTGAGACCAAATAGATGTCTGATGATGAATGACGATGAAGTGTCTTGGCATGGAGAGATCAACCATATAAATGACCAAGTAGGGATGTAAAAGGCTCGGGCCGCTCCTGGCCTAACCCACTCTTTTTTTTTTGGTAAGAAAGGGAGGTGGCCTAAGGCCGGGGGATCGCCAAAGGAGAGGGGTCAAGAGCAAGGGGCGGTCGAAGCGATGGCGAAGGCTCTGCCTAGAGAGACCAGCGGTGGCGATGAGTAGCACCATGTTTAGCTAGAAGATCAGCACAGTGATTTCCTTCCCGAAAGGTATGAACAATAGTGCAAGCCCAATCGCGCTGCAACAAATTCCGGATAGCATCACAGACGTGCAGGTACGGGTGGGAGGGAGGACAAGCACGGGTAACCAACCCAATGGCGTCCTGGGAATCCGACTCCACAATCAACTGTCGGAATTTGCGCTGCCAAGCCAGAGCCAACCCATGCTGAAGAGCTAGCAATTCAGCAAGCAGGGAAGTGGCATGACCAATTTAGCCTGAGAAGCCCACCAACCATTGACCCCGATCGGCACGTAGCAGGCCCCCGAACCCAGCATTTCCCTGATTGCCCACAGAGCTGCCATCCACGTTGAGTTTAACAGAACCGGAGGGTGGGGCTTGCCATACTACCCAGCGGGGTGATGGTGGTGGGTGAGAGGATGCCCAAAACTGAGTAGAGTCATCGACGAGCCGCAAGAACCACCTGAGTTGGCCCTCAATAGCTATAACCTCATTCTGCAAAACCTCCTTATTCCTCGCAGTCCAGATGATCCAAGCTACTAGAATAAAGCGAAGCACATGGGGAAAAGGACGGGAAGATGCAAACACGTGAGAGTTAAGCCATTTGTCAATAGTGGAGCGGAAGAAAGATTCGTCAACCGGGCCAAATATGGAGAGCCATAACGCTTTCACCCAAATG
>JAOSBK010001422.1:0-13787 GCA_027568895.1 Erythroxylum shatona
TTATTATTTATTATGAAAATTAATACAAGAAAAGCATTTTTGGAAAAATAAATAATAAATTATATTATTAAGATGAAGCACATAAGCATCATTTATTAAAGAAATAAAGTGGAAAGCAATGGGTATGCATGCCAGACCTTATAATTTTAAGGTTGTAATGTTTATGATTTGATGAAAATTAACATCTTGGGATATTTTTAACTTTTAATAATTGAGTTGGAGATAAATATTATGTGCTTATAAAGCATATGATTATTAATTATGGTGAAAGCACATAGGAATAAAAGAATATGTTGGTTGAATTTTGTGCAATAATATAGCATTGTTTTGATCGAGGAGAATTATTAGAGACTAAAATGACACAGACACTATTCTGTTAAGTAGGACTCATTATTCATACTTATATTTGTTGGTTAGAGCAAATTAATCTATGTTAAATTAGGACAAGTACGAATCCATTGTCAAGAGTGCACTGTATTTGTTAGTTTTAACACCACTGTATGATGTAGTTAATATGATTACAAAAGAGCACTTGTAGGCTTTTACGTGTAAACATTGTTGCCTCAACACTTGTAAATCCTTCCTTTATATGCTTCATATATAGTTTAAAAAGTTGCATTATACTAAACTGTCATAAAAACGCTAATGTTGACTTTCATAATTGAGCATGATATGAAATTCATCAAACTCTTAAAAATTTTAAACGAATTTGTCAATCAAAACATAATAGCTAGGAACTCATAATCAACTTCACTGAGTTTGATTTGTTGTTTTGTGAATATCATCCTCCTTATCCTATTGAATCAACCAACTTCACCTATTTCATCGTGTAACTCCTTAATCAATAGTACTAGGAGTTTGTCTTCCACTCTCTATTGATTTGATGCTCTACAATCTCCATATAACCTCTAGATGTTTTCTTCCTTCCTTACTAAAACCAGGGAAGAAAATAGGCCTACACCATATTGTATTATTCATTATGCTAGCATGTCTAGCATAATTTCTTTTACTACATACTTTTATCTTAGATGTATAGCATCTTCTTCAAGATAATTTTGTGGTCATGCAATCTCTTAAGATGCAACCCTTTAGGTTCATTGAATTAACTCCTAAATTCTTACAGAAATTGTTGAACCTCTTGGCTTTAATCCTTTCAAACATTCTCCTTTATGAATGAATCATTGACAAGCCAAAAACACTTGGGAGAGCATTCCCATTCTACTGACTCATCATTTTGAAATAAAAACAACAGATAAGTCTTTTTAAGAACACACAATATGTATTGGGGGAGATAAACATAGCAGACTAATTTTGTTTTAAACTTTGTAGTAAATTGATAAACTCTTATTATATTAAGTGTTAATTAAAGTTGCAAGTAAATTCTTGAACTTTTATTTGTTACAAAAATAACCGACTTTAATGTCCTTATTAATGGATTGAATTGACAATAGACATGTAATATGGAGACCCAATTTGAGTTGTAGTTACTGGTCGATATGGAAGCGTATTTTTATTACAGGGGGACCTTTATTTCAAAACAGGAGTGTCCATTTTATAGGGACAATTCTGCCGAATTTTCAATAGGATCCTCATAAAATGTGACAACCATTTTATAATTAAAACAAGAGCTCCTTAGTATTAACTTATGATCTTATTATAGAGGAGACTTATAATTATGCAAATTATTGAGGATGACACCTGATGGTTGAATTATTTGAGTATAGTTAATGACCGTCATTGATTATAATATTTCATGACAACTATTTTAATGTATCTCGCTTTCTAAACTGTGATTGATTTTGTTCTTGGTTTTTCATTCTAGCTCCGTCATCATCATCTTCCTTCACGTACTTCAGGAAGATCCTTCTGTGTTTTAGATGAGGTCAGTGATTATATTTTTTACTACAGTTTTGTGGTCTTAGTTTATTTGTTTACGGTATGAACTTCCCATCTGAACTTCCTACATTTTTAATAGATATGGCTTGCACGATGTGAAACTTGTTTGTAATATAAACTTTGGTTATGTATTAATTTATACAGGACAAGTTTGACTTATGTTATTGTTCCAATTACCTTAATTATTTGAATCTGTTATTTCATTGATGCTCTCTTAAATGATAAGGTTTTCTTTACTTTTTATATGCACATTTTTGCAAGGCATGTTTTTATGCAATTGTATATGTTAAATGAATTTATTAAAATAAGTATTCATAAAAATATTCATATTTTTATGAATACTTATTTGATTAGGAAATTGTTTGATATTTAATATTCATTAAATATCAAATTGTTAACAATAATTGTCTTATGACATATATGATTACAAACATATATGTTGGATAGTCTATGTTAAATATACTAGGAGCCTAGGATTCAGAACGAGAATATCTTATGTTGAATCAAAAGTCTTATCTGACATGTTTTGTTATATGTGGCTAACATAGCAGATTAATTATGGATTCACTAGTTTAAAATAACAGTTTTCCAGATATGAATTTTTGGGATAGATCTTGGATGTATAGACAATTACCCTCTGATGGTTTCATTAATCCTGAATTTATTGAGGGACTTTATATGTTTATTCATTATGTATGTTCTCAACCTGCATATATGGATGGATCAAAGATCACATGTCCATGTAAAAAGTGCAAACACAAATGTTTCCTTACTATTGATGAAGTTAATTTGCATTTGCTGAGAAAAAAGTTTGTCCCTAATTATTTTGAGTGGATACAACATGGGGAGCCATTGATTTCTAGCACCTCAAGGGGTAATGAAGCACAATCGTCTATCAACTTAAATGAGTATGAAAAGGAGATTGGATTTAGAAGAAATTATGTTGATGGAACTAAAAATTCGTACAGACAAATGGTTTATGATAGGGTCAGTTATACCTTTAAGGCAAATAGGGATAATGTTGAATAAGAACCTAACCCACAAGCAAAACATTTTTTTGAGTTACTACAGTCAGCTGACTGAGAATTGTGGACAAATTGTGAGTCAATGACCTAATTGTCTTCAATTGCTCGAATATTGAACATAAAGTCTGAAGGGCATATTTCGGATCATAGTTTTGATAAAATTCTGGAATGGTATAATGAATCATTGCCTGTTGATCATATAATAGTTGATAGTTTTTACAATATGAAGAAACTTATTAAGGGTCTTGGTTTGCCTATGGAAAAGATTGATTGTTGTCGGTTGGGATATGTGTTGTATTTAGGAGATGATGTGAACTTAGAAGAGTGCAAATTTTGTGGTCAATCTAGGTTTAAGCCTAGAAAGCGTTTAATGAAATATATATTAGTACCATGGAAGCAGATGTATTATTTCCTGGTAACTCTGAGACTTTAGAGACTTTATACTTCTGATGTTACTACATCTCACATGAGATGGAATGCTGAACACAAACAGGAAGATGGAGTAACGAGTCATCCATAAGATGCACTAGCATGGAAACATTTCAATGCCACCCATCTTGATTTTGCAGTTGAATGTCGAAATGTTCGGTTGGGATTGTCGATGGATGGATTCCAACCTTTTGGTCAAGCCGGGTAGCAATATTCTTCATGGCCAATTATAATTACTCCTTATAATTTGCCTCCTTGGATGTGTATGAAAGAGGCATATATGTTCTTGATAGTGATTATGTTAAGGACAACAAATCCCAAGCAAAAAATAGATGTTTTCTTACAACCATTGATATCTGAATTGCAGCAACTTTGGGAATATAGTGTTCAAACATATGATGTCTCTCTGAAATAGAATTTTGTGTTGAGAGTGACTTTGATGTGGACCATTAGTGATTTTCTGGCTTTTGCCATGTTATCTGGATGGAGTATAGCTGGAAAATTGGCTTGTCGTCATTATGCCAATAATTCTGATGCGTTCTATCTCCCAAACGGAGGTAAAATAAGTTGGTTTGACAATCACAGAAAATTTCTTTCTTTAGATCATCCGTTTAGGTGCAATAAACATAAGTTCATAAAAATTTGGATAATAACAAAACTTCCTCCTCCCCTAAAGGCTGGTGAAGAGATTTTGCAAGAGATTGAGGAATTAGGATTACTTAAAGTCACAGAATTTAAAGCTGATGAAGTAAATACAAGCATTAGTTAAAACTTTGGTTGGAGAAAATGGAACACATTGTGGGATTTGCTATATTGGAAAATGAATTTGATAGTCATAATCTCGATGTGATGCATATTGAGAAATTTTTTTTTGAGAACTTGTTTAATACCATTATGAACATTGAAGGGAGGACAAAAGACAATGCAAAATCTAAAGCTGATTTGCAACTTTTTTCTAAAATATATGAGTTACATAAAGATCTTCAAACCGGTAAATATCCTGAAGCATGTTACACTTTGGATAAGAAACAAAAGGAGCATTTGTATAAATAGTTAAAAAGTCTAAAGTTTCCAGATGATTATATTTCAAACTTGGCTAGGTGTGTAGATCCCAGGAAGTACAAATTATTTGGGATAAAAAGTCATGATTGTCATGTTTTTATGCAAAGACTAATTCCAATTGCACTCGGAAGTTGCTACCGATTAAGGTATAGGAAGCTATAACAGAGTTAAGCTTGTTTTTCAAAAGCTTAACTTCATCTGAAATCATGTTGGATGAAATGGAAAAACTAGAAAACGAAATTTCACTTATTTTGTGCAAGTTAGAAGGGATTTTCCCTCCAAGTTTTTTTGAGTGTATGGAGCATCTACCTGTGCATTTAGCACATAAGGCAAAACTCCAGTTTAATATCGATAGATGTATTCATTTCACAGGTAAGTCGACATAAATTATTGCAATAACCATTTTCACATGCTTTATCTACAAAATTGTAATAATCATTTTCTATAATATAGATATTTGCATCACTTGAAAAAAATGTTAAAAACAAAGCTAGAGTTGAAGGCTCGATATGTAATGCTTATTTAGTGGTGGAAGCTAGTATATTTTGTGGATATTATTTTGAGTCGCATGTACACATATGAGAAAGAAAAGTTTCTCGTAATGACAATAGGGGAGGAACAATTGGTTCTGATGAAAACTTGTCCATTTTCACATACCTGGACGAACATATGAACATGTAACAAGAAGATGTTAACTAAGGGAGAAGTTGAGGCTACACATGGTTATATTTTATTGAACTGTCAAGAGATTATTCCTTATGTCTAGTAAGTTGAATATGATTTTTTCTTCATTTTAAATTGTGTGTAGTTCATTATTGAAAAAAATCATGGTGTTTTTAAATTATACGAGGTATTGTTACGCGAGATAATGTTGGGTATCACACATGATAATATCTATAAAGAAGTTGGAAAACACTTTCCTCGATGGGTTGAAAGATATATAAGTATTCACTTACAAATATTCTTATAGTTCAAAACTTCATTTAACTATTCTCATGACTTTATACTCTTTGCTATGATAATTTATTTTATGTAGGCCTTAGAAAATCTAATAGAGAACAAGTTCATTTGTGATCTTGCAAAAAGGCCTCTATGAACTGTTAATCATATCCTGTGTATTTCATGAATGGATACAAATAACATACAGAATATCATAGACATAGCATGTCAACAATAAACAATTGAGTTTCGACAGAGGGAGATTTGATCAATTACTAAAGTAAAATTATTGAAATACTTGAAGTTGAATACCCTGCTTTGCCAATTAAACAATGTGTAATATTTAAATGTAATTGGTATGACCCGACACCAAATATTGGATCAAAAGTGCATAGCCAATACAATCTAGTTGAAATCAACATTTGAAGAAGATTGGGACAATCTGAACCTTTTGCCTTGGCTATACAATCGAAACAGGTGTGTTATGTCCCCTTTCCAAGCTTACAACAAGATAAGACAGATTAATTAGCGGTTTGCAAAGTTAAACCTAGAGATGTTTTTGAATCATATGGAAAAGGAGAGCAGAGAATTGAAAGTGAAGTGTTTTAGGAAGATGTCACTTTAATAAATGCATCTGTCACATGTGACGATAATGAACCTTTGAACGATCTATCTAACGAGTATGTCAATATTTCTTCTGGAGGGGATGATGAGGGTTAGGGATCTGAAGATGAGCTGGAGTTTGATTCTTATTCTTCCGAAGAAGAAGATGATTGTAATTTACAATTAAGTTATGATAGCGATTAATTTGTGTTTGTAATTGAATATATTATTCAAAAAATAAATTATTTGTATTTAAGTATATTATGTAAAGTTTTTCATTCAAAATCTTATTCAAGGAATGTTGACATGGCAACTGGTTCCGAATGGTAATAATTCTTTCCGTTGGGAGGAATGTGGCAAAATTGTCCCAACTCAAGAAATAAACACTGCAGGAAATATCGTTGGTTCATAAACTAAGAATCGTTTGCCTTCCATGGCCGATCTTCTACTTCAAGGTGTTTAGTATGATCTGGACAACGTCTCTTTCCTTATTATGTTCATCTCATTCCCTTTGTTGAAGTTATTATACATATTCACATTTGGTGGTCTATCGTACATGTTGCTTTAAGCTTCCTTTATTCCCGAAGAGAACATGTATGCCGATAGAGGCGAGAGCAATGTCACAACATGCTCTAAAGGATTAGGGAGATCAATTTTTATGAAAAATTCATCAATTCCTCAAACCTCGTCTGCACAATCACGTATGCATTAATATCTAGTATTGGTTCATTTAACGGTTTACTAATATCACAGTTTCAAAAGTTCTTAACTGATTTTGTTTTGGGTAAATCTGTTCTCCTTAGTAATTCATCTAAAGAATTAGTGTTCCATACTAAGAGCAGCGACTCATTCACTGTTTCCTCTACAAGTATAGCTATAGCGGAAACGCTATTGCAGGAAAGTGTTCAAAAGCCTACACCTAGTGGAAGAAGTTTTACTATTTCCATTGGTGTGTTTGAACATACCAGGACCCTTCTCAGGAATCTAGACATCGGGGACTCATTTACCTTTACCGACTCCCATATCACATGGAATCAAACAAATTAATTTTATCATTGTTATTTATCGATGAAATACATTATTAGATTAACCTTTAAAGTTGATTTATTGTTGTATTTGTAAGAATTTGTTAAACAATGCATAATTATATGATTGTTAAAGTTCATTTGTTGTTGTTAAAAATTGGTTAAGCTTCAACTCTATTGCCTTATTTCCTTCTTCATATATTGTGTAAAATATTGAATTCAAATTATTATATTTGTAGAGAATTCGATAAATATTGAATTTCAGGTAACAATATGGGCCCAAAAAGACAGTGTGAGGCTATGCGGAAGGTTTAGATGCATGTTCAGAGCAACTAACTGTGAAGGTGGAACATCTTCGTTTGCAGCTCGCATTGACTCACCTGCTCCCCCTCCAGGGCCAACAGTTGCAGGTGATGCATCACCTACTGCTCTTCATGTTACACCATCTCCTTCCCAAACTCATATATCGTCTAATACCTCTTTATCAGATGGAGGAGAGGTCTGCCACCCTGCAGTTGTGGGACCGGATGGAAGCAATTATGTAACAGTTGTCAATGAATAGTAAGTGAAATCACATTTACCACTATTTGCTTTTGATTAAGTCTTAGGTTTATTAGTTTTTTTCCAGTATCAAATTATTTCTTATATTAGGTTGGATCCATCTGGATCGAGTTCTAGAAATATGACTTCCACATTTAAGTAAAAGATTGATCCTGAGGGTTATGTGTGGAAGAACATATCTAAGGCTACAAAGCAATTTTACTTTCAGGAGTTTGAGGTACAATATATATTTATTTTTTATATTGATTTACATACACTAATTAGATAAATATTATTACATTATATATAGTGGTCTAAATTTTTCTTCTTTTTTCAAAAAGAATTTTTCTGGGATTCTTGTTTCGACGCCAGCATGTATAAAGTTTGGGAGAAGTGAGTTCGTATACGTTATCGCGACTTCATTGGTGCGATACGCAAGGCTGGTGACCACGTTATATTTTGAAGAAAATTTGGAGTTGTTGGCAGGAGTATTAGGCATCATCTGAGGTAATGTTCATCTCAGGGCGCAACTCCGTTAACAGACGTGGAGGCCCGGGAGGAGAGAGTCTTTCTGTACATATGAGAGGATCAATAACCCACCACGAGCATACACAACAACTTGTATCTCAACTTGACACTTATTTTGTAAATATTTTTCTTTGTTGTATTATAGATAGTGATAATGGTATAAATGTTTGGTGTCATATATGACTATGTTGAATTATTTTCTTTGTTCAATAGGGGGTAAATATAATAAAAATAGAGGAAATTCTGTCGAAATTTTTATAAATTATAGTTCACATCTATCAATTTAGGTTTTATATGTAGGAAAAGTCATTGGGCATCAGGCCTACACCTATTCAGCTGTTTTTGCACACTCACACGAAGAACCATGGCGGTGTGAAGTTCATCAACAATCGATGTAAAGAATTGAATGTATGTGAAATTAATGCATTATTATAATTTCTTAATAATAATCCCTTACTAATGTAAATATTGCTTCCTAATACGACCAAATGAAACAAACCATTCAACAACAGTCTCAAGAGGAACAACCTATAGATGACACTCAGACGTATCTTGATGCTGTGGGTGGTAGGGACCGTCGTGGAAGGATATTCGGGTTAGATTCATATGCGAACGCATGTTATTCGCAATCTTCCATGTCTAGTACAGCAACATCTGTTAGGCCAACAAACAATAATGAAGTCATCAAGCTTTGGGCCACAGTGCAAACATTGATGGACTAGATAGCTCACATGAAAGAGGAGCAGATAGCTAACGTGAATCAACAGATGGAGCAGATGGCTAAGATGAGAGAGCTGATAGAGCAGCAGATGGAGCAGAGGGAGTAGATGCCTAAGATGAGAGAGCAGATGGAGCAGATGGCTAAGATAAGAGAGTAGATAGAGCAGATGGCTCAGCTGAGACAGGAGATGGAACAATTGAAAGGGTGGCTTAGCAACTCAGAGCACCAACAATCACCACAACATTAGCTTTTCCTAGTCATGTCCTTTCAATTACAAACATAAGTTATGTACACTTTAATGTTTTTATTATCAATTAAAATAATATTAACTTTATATCATTAATTAATTTTTTGAATTCAACAAATTATATAAATACACAAATCAATTTATTATGCACAAATAATTGATAACTCTAAAAATTATGTATTTATCACAAGATCATGAAATTGGAAACCATAATAAAATTTTCTTATTATTGGCGGAACATAAAATACCTTCAGAAAAATCGACATTTTTTTAGCGACGAAAATCATAGTTCTATCGGTAAAGTTGATTATGAGTTAACGACAGAATTTTAGTTACCGTCATAAAAATCAACCGTTGTCAATAACTTTCACCGACAGTTATGTCATTTATCTTTTGTTGGTATATTTACCGACAGAATAAAGTGCGTCGGTAAGTTTAACTACGATCGTTTTACCATCGAATTTGTTCATCATTCAATTCTGTCGGTAATTTTTTTTACTGATGGAAGTTTCCAATTTATTGACGATTTTTTTCGTCGGTAAACTGCTAATTTCTTGTAGTGCCAACACCGCTAGCGCCATCGCCATTAGCACCATCATCCATACACCTCTATCATTGCCAAATCTCAAAATAACTTCTGAGCAATAACAAACCACTCCTCAATAGCATAACAAACCAAACTCTGCTGATAGAGAGCCACCCTTTCACACCCTATAAAGAACCCACAATCACCACCGCCATAGTCATCACCACCATCACTACCATCCACACAGCCTTGCCATCTCTCAAATATTCCCCATCCCTCCTTAGTCCCAACAAAACAAACTCTGCTGATAGAAAGCTTCCATTTCACACCTCAGAAAGAAACCCCAGCTTCCCGAATGCGATACCAGATCTCTTGACCTCTTTCTCAAAATATGCAAAACAAATTAGAAGAATTAGTGTCAAAATGGACATTGACTTTCCAACCCTTCACTCAACCATCAAACAAACCACCGCTCCAAACCCTAACTCAACCCCTCCCACCCCCTCTAAACTTTCTGCAGCCCTCCACTCTTCCCTCTCCTTTTCTACAACTATCCCTCTCCCTAATACTGCTGCTCCACCCAAGGATTTTACCCCTACTACTACTAGAACCACAACTAGAGGACGAAAGAAGACATGGAAACAGGTAGTAGGTGATAACTCAAACTCCTATCTGGTGTTTAGCCCTCTGGTAGAGATTGATAGTATACAAATGGTGACTCTGAGCCTAGATGTGTTACAGCAGGGAGCTAGGATATGGGAAGTTACTCTTGTTAGATTTTTCATGGACAAAAGACCTGATTTTCCTATTATACAAGCATAGGCATCAAGAAATTGGAAAGGAAGAGGTCTGATGGAGGTAATACTAACTGAAGAGGATAATATTATCTTTACCTTTTCTTTCAAATCGGAAGCTCAAAAGGTAATAGAAGAGGGCCCATGGCATCTCTCTCAACTCCCCTTATTCCTTTAAAATTGGCAACCGGGAATGGAGTTAGAAAAAATTAGAAAGAAGAGCAAACCCCTATAGGTGAACATCCACAATATCCCCTTAGAGTATTGGACTACAAATGGGTTGAGTATGCTTACGAGCTACTTGGGGAAACCTATATGCATGGATGAAAATACTGCATTGAGGAAACGAGTAGGATATGCTAGAATATGTTTGAGTATGGACATATATAAAGAATTGAAGGATATCATCCCTATCCTAAGATTGACTGATGAAAACTCTCTTAAATAAGACAAAGTTTTGGTGACTTACCAATGGAAACCATCTCTTAAAGCTCAAGGTAAGGAATGGAAACCGATGGGTAAAGTCTCCATAAAAGGGGACTATTAGGAAGTGATGGGTATGGAAAAGAATGAGATTGAAGAAATCAAATGGATTGAGGAGGAAACAAGTAGCAGAAAACTAAGAAATGGTTTAGTCAGTTAAGGCATCCCCAAAAATAAGGGAGTGCAATTTGAAGGAGAATAGCCTTGATTCGGTTCAGTAGAAAGATGCTCATCACAATATATCAGAAGATGTTTGTAAGCCTTCAATAAACAAAGGAGGAAATGAGCTGCAAACTAATGGAACTAATCCAAATGAAGGAGTTTTGCCTAGTCAATAGATTGAATAAAGTCTATCAAAGGCTGATTTGCAAAATGGTAGTAATCAAGAGGAGCAGTTTAATTAGGTCATCTCTCTGAAAAGTATTAGGAGCAATAGGAAAAGCTCCAAAGGGAAAACAAATTGCCTATGACTTTCATTGTATGGAATATAAGTGGAATAAATAATCCTTCAAAGCTTAATGCATTAAGGGATTTTTTACTAAAAGAAAAGCCTAGGGTTTTTTGCATGTTGGAGACTAAAATTAGAGAAGTTGACTTAAATAAATTGGTTTGTCTAGGTAGCAATTGGCAGTTCATTACAAACCATCAAAGTCATGTATATGGAAGGATTATTTTAGCTTATGATGGTGATTTTTTGAAAGTGGAGTTTCTGGAAGCAAGGGAGCAACATAAACACGCTAAGCTTTATTTTAAAATGAAAAATTCTTAGGTCTTAGCTACATTTTTCTGTGGATTCAACATAGTGTTTCAGAGATCAGACCTCTGGAATGACCTAAGAAGGATTAAGACTTCAGTAAATGCCCCTTGGGTGGTGTGTCGGGATTTTAATACCACTTTGTTTAGATCAGAGGCTAAAGATAATTGTAATCTACTCAACTACTCCTCTAATTTGTTTGATTGTATACAGGAGGTGGAACTTATAGATCCAAAATATGAAGGTCATAAGTTTACTTGGACAAATAAGCAAAGTTTTATTTGGAACATCAGGAAAAAACTGAACAGGGCTTTGGTAAATATGGAATGGCTACATATTTTTTCAAGAAGCATTGCGAAATTCCTAGATCCTGACATCTCTGACCATACTCCTATAAAGATTAATATCTTGTTCACTACCTCCAGAGTCCATCATCCTTTCAAATTTAACAATTTTCTTGTTAACATGGATAGAATTCAAGAAGCAATAGAGAAGGGATTAAAGCATGAATGCTATGGAAATAAGCAATACATATGTATCTAAAAGCTCAAGTCTATAAAATAGGAGATGAAGATCCTTAATTGCAAGAGAGGCATGAATCTTTCTAAGGAGATTGAAAAAATTAGAGATAAACTCTCTTCTATTTAGAAATCACTGGCAGAAAATCCTTTGGATGGTGTTCTAGCTACAATAGAGAAGGAAGCTTTGAAGAGTTACTTGGAAGTGGTGGATAACCAATGTTCTTTATTGAAGAAGAGGGCTAGAATTAATTGGATTAAAGAAGGAGATAGATGTACTAAGTTCTACTTCAATTCTAAATTAGCTAGAAGAATGCGAACATAATCTCCTCCATTAAAATTGAAGTTGGTGTGGAAGTTTTTGGACAAGATAACTTAGCTAAAGAAGTCATGATCTTCTACAAAAACCTATTGGGCTCAGAAGCTACCTCATCAAAGATGGTTTATGATCTTAGACAATCTGTAACCACTAAAATTCCTAATCATAAAGTTTCTTGGTTAATAAGATCAATTATAGATTAGGAAATCAAAAAGGTTGTCTTTAACATGAATGGTTTTAAAGCTATAGAGCCCAATGGTTTGAATGGTCTTTTTTATTAGAAAACTTGCAATAGTTTGGGTGGGGGGACAGTCAAGGAGGCAATACATGAGTTTTTCCTAAAATTTGTTCTACTAAAAGAAATAAATAAGACCTTTCTTTATTTGATCCCTAAAAATTCTAGCCCAGATACTTAGAGTGACTATAGACCTATTTTGTGTACAAATTTCCTCTACAAGATCATTGCCAAGATTTTGGCTAATAGGTTGAAGGAGGTTCTAAAATTTCTTATTAGTGAGAATCAAGGAGCATTTATGGCTAATAGAGATATAGGGGATAATATCCTTATAGTGCAGGAGCTTTTAAAAGGGTATAATCGCAAGAGAAGTCCCCAGAATTGCACCATTAAAATTGATTTAAAGAAAGCTTTTGACAGTGTGAATTGGGGTTTCCTACTAAAAATTATGGAGACAATGAACTTTCCCCTTAAGTTCATTAGATGGATCCAAGAATGCATTTCTACTGCTTCCTATGAGATTTTGATAAATGGGAGCCCCACAGAGATATTTTAAGGCAAAAAAGGTCTCAGGCAAGGGGATCCTCTATCCCCTTACCTATTCCTAATTTGTATGGAGGTTCTCACCCATTTACTGAATCACAACACTTCAACAGACACTAAATTTAGATTCCACTCCAAATGTAAGAAAGTTTCTTTAACTATAGTATGTTTTGCAGTTGATCTTATCCTCTTAAGCAAGGCTAATGTTTACTCAGTCACCCTGTTGATGAGAACTCTCAACTTATTTGAGGAGTTGTCGAGTCTATATGTCAATCATCATAAGAGCTTTTTCATTCTCTCCAAAAGCGTTTCTCACCTCTCTAATGCTTTATCTCAAACCATCACCGATGGGAATGGTAAAATAGTAATTTGGAATGGGTTATGAGTGATTAAACTTGTCTCGACATGTTCATGCATAATATGGCCTCCATATATACATGAATAGAAATTTTTGCACATGCACATGACTGTACATGCATTCATGACATTTCCCGGTATATGTGTCATTAATGTGAGTTTTGTGAAAAATGTGATTTTTGTGCTTGAAAATTTAATTGGAGTGGGTCTTTGTGTGTTTTGAATTTCGGGAGAATTTTAGAA
>JAOSBK010001506.1:0-13782 GCA_027568895.1 Erythroxylum shatona
ACTTTGATTGAGAAATTGACCCATTTAGAGGTTGAATTTGCTTCCAAGTTGTTCATGAAAGTTGTAGAATATGTTTTGATCTTTCTTTTGATATAAAGCTTGGAATTTTTGGCAAAGGTAATGGGAAGATATGATTTTTAGAAAAATGTTGTACTGTTTTGGAAAATTGTGATTAGGTAGAAACTTTGATTGAATTTTTGACACTCTTAGGGATGAAATTGGTTTGTGAGTCCTTGAAGGAACTTATAGGGTTTTCTGTGATCTTTCCAATGAGACCTCAATTGTGATTTTTGGACACTTGTGTGAAAAGTTAGGCATTGTGGTAGAAGAGAGGGAAATAAGTGAAAATTTTCTTATTTTTTTTTGTTATAATTTGACCCTTTTTGCTATTCTTTTGTGTATAACTTTTTCATCCGACCTCCGATTGACTTGATTTTTGAGGGGTCAAATTTGTAAGTCATTTAATTGCTCTCCATGGGAATTAGTGAATTTTTGAGATTAAATTAGAAATGAGGGATTAAATCGAACCGAAAAATTATTTTTTTGGTCCGTGATTTAGCAACAATTAGACCTATAGAGATCCGAATTGAGTGATTTTGGTGTCTTTAGATTTCTAAAAAGTAGGGGAATATTTTCTGATGTGATTTGTGAAATAATACCGGGAATGTCATGAACATGCATTGTACACATTTTAATTTCTACATGTGCATTATTAAACATTTTTGATTGTATACTTGGTAATATTTGTGTATTTTAATTGTTATAGATGCGCATTTGGAACGTTAACCCATAGACGTTGCCGAGACTTTCAGGCATTAGCTTCGGAATCTATTGATGAGTGACCTAGACGGTTATCTTAATTATTAATTGCTTATAATTTTGCGGTGAATAATGGTGGGTTGTGATTTGTGTCTGATTGTGGATTCCGGATAGAAGGTCCGATGACTGAGAACTGGGGAACTATGACATAGAAGTGCTACTTGTATGTGAATTTGGGATCTACGTGTTTTACTGTGATTAATTGTGATCGTGTTTTTAATGTGATTAATTGTGACATATGTATACGTGCATAATTGTGACATATGCATTTCATTCATGAATGCATGATCAGATAATGACAGTTGTGACCAGAGCAGCCACCGAGAGCTAAAAGCTCAACGATTGTATTCGGGCCTCGAGCCCCACAGTGATTCAGAGCCTCAGGCTCAACGATTAATGTGCCCATATTGGGACAGTTCAGGCGCTCGGTCACAACACCGAAATAAATTGGAAAGTGTCACATGGGCATTTCACATTACATATATTTGATTGAGTGAATGGCAACATGCTTTATGCTTATGTGAAATAAATGTGTGGGATGTGACAGGTTAGGTCTGGAAAGGGAATTGGCCCGAAGCTTGTGACTAGTGGGCTTCTTGAAGTTGTATGGGTCTATTATATGAGTGGTTTTGAATTGGGCCATTAAAATGACCAGGTTGAGAAAATGATTAATTGGCTTGCCACGTTTGTCTAAACCTATTAGGGTTTCTAGATGAAAAATTAAAATGGTCCGCTACCATCGCCGCGTCTATGAGAGGTGTGGTTTGTGGTGGAGAATGCAACAAGAGTAGAATCTAACGACGGTAGTGTGTGGAAGGAGAGGAGGCGTTGTTCATGGAGTAAGAGTTTTGCTTTGAGCTCGGGAAAGGTAATGGGGGTTGGGCAATTTTCGATTGTCATTACAAACAACTCAAAATTTGCGGGTAGGCCATTTAATGTGAAAAGGATGAGGTCGGCATATGATATGTTATCAACAATTGCGGCAAGTTCTTCAGTAGTGGTAAAGATGGCATCAAGATAAGTGATGATGGTGTGGAGGCCCTTCTTGACAATGTGAAGCTTTCGACAGAGGAGGGATGGTTGAGAGTTAGACTAGATCATGAAATGGTCTTTAAGAACGACCCAGAGAGAGCGACTCGTGATGTGGCTAAGGTCAAGTCTGGCAGTGGAGCTACAGAGAGCTGGTGAGAAAATAATACATATGTTAGTCGTGTTTCTTCCATTTGATGTAATCCAATGAGGAAGGGTTTGCGTTGGTCAGGGATAAGATGGTGCTGCCGATATAACCCAGCAAATCGGAGATAATGAGAATTGCTTTAATTTGATTTCTCCATACCAAATAGTTTATAGAATCGAGTGGTGTAGTCATGAAGTTTATGACTTGGATGAATGGTAAGGTGGGTAAATTGATTTCTGTTATGGGTGTAAGTGGGAATTCTTCACAATCTGAGTTGATTCTGGTAGTGTTTGGTGTGTGTCTAAAGATGATGGTATGTTGGGAAGTATTTTTGTTTTGGTTGTGCGTAGTTAAGTTTATAACTGAGTTTGTGATGAGATGTTATCTGTGAAAGTAATGAGTTGTGTAGTTAGTAACTGTATAGTTAGTTAGTTGACAGTTGGTAGTGTAGTTGTTTTGTTAGTTGAGTGATGAGTCTTTTACTTTGTTAATGTATATATACCTGAAACTGAGTTCATAAATAATATATACATCTTTTCTTCTCTCTAAAAGCAGTTACCAAGTTGTTCATGGTATCAGAGCTATACAGTTCTTGATTTTAAAGGGCAACGATCTTGATTGTTGGTGGCTAGCTCAAGATAATGGCTGATAGAGAAGAGTTTCGTATTCGACCTACAGCAAGTATGGAGGATGACCTGTATTTCTTGCATGCCTCCGATCATCCATGCATGGCGCTTGTGACGACGCCATTGACTGGTTTTAACTATTTTAGCTAGAGCACGACTATTAGAACCTCTCTTGAGGCTAAGGATAAGCTTTGCTTCATAGATGGAACGTTGAAGCCACCTACAGATTCTATTCAGCACTGGAAGTGGAAGAGAGTGGATTCGATGATCAAATCCTGGCTTCAAAAATTCTATCTCTAAAGATCTCGGTGATAGTTTTGTATATTCTCCTATTGCCAAGCATTTATGTAAGGTTCTGGAGAAATGATTTGGAGTGTGCAATACACCACAAATGTATCAAGTGTAGATACTGCCGAATAGAGAAATAATTCGGTTACGCAATATTTCAATAAGCTCAATCAATGTTGGGATGAATTTGGCAGGCTTATGCCTATGCCTACTTGTGAGTGTACTAGGTGTACTTGCTGTCAAAGAATGATAGTCAAACTCAAGGAAAGAGCAGATGCTTCTAAGTTACTGCAATTTCTCATGGGTTTGAACAACATATTTGACAATGTTAGGAGTCAATCTTGAACTTAGATCCCGCACCCGACATCGACAAAGCCTATAGCATGGTGTTAAGGATGGAAAGTCAAAGAGACGTGCATTTGACATTCTCTACTGACAGTGCAGATACAGCCTTGCTTGCTAAGGCTTATAGCTCTAAGGGAGGAGATCACAAATCTGGAAACAAAAGGAAGGATTTTGGAAAAAAATCCGATAGGTAGTGTGAGCATTGCCATAATATGGGACACACGAAAGATACATGTTTTAAGCTTCATAGGTATCCAGAGTGGTATGAAGAGCTGAGGAAGAAGAAAGGCACAGGTTTAAAAAAGGCCAGTGCTAACTTGGTTGCTGAAATTGCAGATACACCTTTTGATGCTCAAACTTATTTCAAAGGCAGAGATCTTGGAAGCTTGATGATGTAGACGCTAATATTGCAGCAAGATCTGGCTAAGCTTGTGCAAGGAAAGGTGCCAGTTTCTAGAGGAGCAGGAGGAGAATTTACAAACTTTGCCTTTGCAGGTAATGTTGTTTCTAAATGCATAGCATTACATGATTTGAACTTATCTGGTAGGAATGTTTGGATAGTAGATACAGGGGCATCAAATCGTTTGTGTTATGATGCTGAACTTATGAGACAAAGAAGAAAACTTAAGGGTCCTGTGCCAGTTCAATTACCTGATTTGTGTACTACCATGGTTAGTCATGCCAGCCATGTATTAAACCCCAGAATAACTCTTGAGAATGTTCTATACCTACCTTCATTTAAGTTCAACCTTTTAACCGTAAATAAACTAGCCAAAAATGCTGATACTTACCTGACTTTCTTTCCTTCACACTGTATAATACAGGATCTGAAGAGTAGCAGCATCATTGCTGTGGGAGAAGTGGTGAGAACCCTGTATATACTTAGTTCCAAATCCTTTGATTCCTCTATAATAAATAGCTATGTGAAAGCTTGTATAGATACCATACCTGTGAATAGAATTGATAATACTTTTTACTTAAAAAATGTACTTTCCAATTCTTGTATTTCCCACTCCATAATGAATAACAATGCTGCGCTTTGGCATTCAAGACTTGGACACGCTTCATTCACAGTATTGAAACATATTGCCTGTATTGATACAAAGGAGTTGTATGATCCTTGTGACATATGCCACTTGGTAAAGTAACAGAGACTTCATTTTTCAGTTGGTGCTTCTGTTAATGCAAAACAAGCGATGAAACTCTTACATGTTGATAAATGGGGTCTATATAAACAGGCAAGTCTTAATTCTTGTCATTACATTTTATCTATTGTTGATGACTTTAGCAGGGCAACTTGGACTATTTTGTTGAAGTATAAGTCCCAAGTACCTGAGGCCTTGCAAGGCTTTATCAATATGCTAGAAAACCAATTTGATGTTAAAGTCAAGAAAGTGAGGTCGGATAATGGGAGAGAATTTGTTAATGACAATTGTAGTAGTTTTTTTTAATTACAAAGGGCATCATGCACCAATGTACATGTCCATATACTCCACAGTAGAATGGAGTTGTGGAGAGGAAGCATAAGCATTTGTTGCAAATTGCAAGAGCATTGTTATTTCAAGCAAAGATGCCTAAAATATTTTGGGGAGAGGCAATTTTAACTACAACAGATATCATCAAACGATTACCAACTACTGTTCTTGATTGGAAGTCTCCTTTTGAGTTGCTGTATCACAAGGTACCAGATTACGACAAGTTGAAGATTTTTGGATGTTTGTGTTATGCTACAAAAACGGCTCCAAAGAAAGATAAGCTAGAAGCAAGGGAAACCAAATGTGTAATGTTGGGATATGCTATAGGACAGAAGGCATACAAAGTACATGACTTAGAAACCCATATGGTGTTCAGTTCAAGGGATGTGGTATTTTATGAGAAAGTGTTTCCTTTTGTTGAGGTAGAACAGAGTAGACGTAATGCAACTGTTGACAATTCAAATCCAGTTTGGAATTTGAATGATGTTGATTGTAATGATTTGGGGATGAGTACATCTGCTGAAGGTATTTCTGGTGTATAGGAGGCTGGGGATAGATGAGTTATTGAAGATCTTGCAGAATTGGCATAAGATGTTTGTTAGGTCCTGATTCCTCTTTCTTATTAATTAAGCATGTTTAAATTATTTTGAGGTTTTTAGTGCTTAAATTAAATGGAGGGTTTGAGTTAAAATTAGAGCTTTCGGGGTTAAGTCGAATTTTACGGATTTAATTAAAGTGAGACAATTGTGTGGGCATATTAAGCATGCTTCCGTATTTCGGTGATTTCTTGATCTAGAGAGATCCGATTGAAGTGATTTTTGGTTCTAATTATTATAAAGACATGAGATTTCATTTTAGCTTAAGAATTAGATTTAATTTTGGGCCCTAAACAGATCAATTTTATTAAAGAAGATTAGGGTGAATTTATCAAGATCCGTTTGGGAGTAAGTGAATTAAGTTTGATTTGAGTTTCTTCTGTGGTGAGGAATTCCTCCCTCGTGGGATGTGCATCCAAATATCACGTAGGACGTCAGTCACGTGTCTCACCAGGGTGGGGTTCCAACAGTACTAACACTATAGTGATGTGAATTATTAAGTGAAAGATAAATTATTTCTGAGAGTATCACCGTGCCAGGGTGTGCTCAAGTTAGGAAACAGGATTAACTAAGCCTGACATGAATAGGTCTATATGAAATAGTTTTGAGACGTGCTACTGAAGAAAGATGTCTTAGATTCATAATGTGATATATGTGAGTATTTTAAGAAATATTGATATGATATGATATTGGTGTTATCCACACAAGAAGCGGAAAATTATGAGTAATCTAAAATATATTGAGGGAACAGCTAAGATAGCGTGATATCTGAATAAGTCATGGAAGGACTGATTGAATCCATTAAGTAGGGTCATTGAAGGAAAATTATTTGAGTGATGAAGTTAAATGAAAAACGGAGAAGCACAAGAGGAAGCATACCCCTGCCCCTAAATCAATTAGGTAAGAATTTCGAGGACGAAATTCTTTTAGGAGGGAGAATTATTAGACCCCGAATTTTTTAATTAATATTGATTTATTTGTTTCATTATTTTTAGAATTGAGTCATTAATTTGATGGGTATAAATAGAGATTTTAAATTAGATGGAAAGATATGAGTTAAGTTAGAGTTAATATGGTTTTTAAGAAGATTAAAGGAGTTAGGAGGTAAATGAAAGAAGGGGCAAAATAGGAAGACCAAAGAAGAGGAGGGTTATTTTTGGAAGGACAAGACCAAAATGTGATTTTATATTTAAGAGAAGGAGAAACGTGAATTGGGACAGAAGAAGAGAAATAAGAAAGAGAAAGAAGAGAGATTTTGGTGGTTGAGAGAAAAGAAGAGAAAACAAACTAAGGTTTCAATTTTCTTGGCTTTCAAGAGAGATTTTGAGGTTGTTAAAAGAACGACGTAAAGGAAGAGAAGAGTTTCCATTTGAGCCAATGATCTCTTCATTTGGTGAAGAATTAAGGAAATCAAGAAAGATAAGAGAAGCAAGAGTGGAGACATTTTGAGCAAGCCTATAAGTAAGGAAATCAAGGTGGATTACATGTTTATAATAGAGCTATGAACCATTAATGTTTTTATAAATCAAGAAAACAAAATGATTTCAACTATTTCATAAACATTGCTTTTAAAGCTTTTGAGTGATTTTTAAAATCTTTATATGTTTGGTATATGAATTTTGTTGACGAATCTCAAAATGAAGAAGGAAATGTTTTGAAATATTTATGTTATGCCTTGAAACATGTCATGGCATTTTGTACGAACGAAAAGATGTGAAAGCATGAAAGTATGAGCATATGATAAAATGATTTAAGCATGAATAAGTGCTTTTATCTGGGCAAGACAAAAACCTGTTTCGTTAGTCACGTACACGTTGACCCATAACCTTCTCTCGGTTGCCCGCTTGAGGCCACAAGATCCTGATAAATCAGACTCGTTTTATTCATGATGCAAACTTTGATTTCTCTGTTTCGTTCCACAGAAATCTTAAGCCATTTGTTTGTGTATTGCATCATTGAATTGTCAAGTTTTTTGCGTAATCTGAGTGTTCTTCTATATTGATGTGATGATACTTTGACTATGAGTTTTAAGTAAGAATTGTGAATTTCACTGAAAATTTGAGAACAAAGCGTTTTGTAAATTCACTATGACTTTTATAAGACAAATGAACATTTCAACGATTTTGCTTATTCTTTGTTATAAAATTTTTATCCACGAGCTTTCAAGCTCACCCCCCTTTTATCCCCCCTCTTCAGGTAATAGCTAAGAGATCAAATGGTCAAGAGCTTAAGGGAATATCTCCATATTTGTTTATTTTATATTCAAAGTTGATTTTAGGAAAGCAATAAGTTTGTTGTTTAAGACTCTTTTGTAATTTGAGATTTTGAGAAGGTAATGTAACGTGACTTGGAATGCCACTAAAGGTTTGTAAAACTTTATTCTTTAGATGTTAATGAAATGTGAATGGTGTATAGATAATGTGAGTTGAAGTTAGACATATGTGAAGAAGTAATCAACTTGAGTTGATATATATATATACATATACATAAGTATAAGCAAGATACTATGGAAAGGAAGATAGGAATTATGACTGATCAAATGTAGTTGAAGGTGATGAGGCAAATGAGTTGAGATTTAAATAGTTTAATGAAGTCAACTTGGTAATTGAATGGTTAAACTCAGGACATTCCAAGTTTGCGAAATGCAAAATTTCAAGTCTTCCATAGGGAAATTTTTTTTATGAGTTTAGGGGAAAATATGGAATGATCTAGGTTGAATTTGACAAAGTTTCTTTATAAAAGTTGTAGATTATCTTTCTAGCTTTCCAACAGTATATAGTATGAAACTTTTGGACATTGGAGTCGAAAGCTATGATCTTCATAAGTAGAGATGATCAGGAGTATAGGACGTATTATCTGATGAAGATGTATCATCTAGTGAAGATGTATCGTATAGTGATGACGTGCCATATGGACGCGTCGTCTTATAAGAACACTTCATCTGGTGAGGATGTATTATCTAGTGATGACGTGTAGTCTGGTGATGACCTATAGTCTGGTGATGACATATAGTCTGGTAAGGACGTATTGTCTGGTGAGGACGCTTCATCTGGTGATGACGTATCATCTGGTGAGGACACTTCATCTAGTGAGATGTATCATCTGGTAAGGATGCTTCATCTAGTGGGATATATCGTTTAGTGAGGATGCTTCGTCTGGTGAGGGCGCTTCTTCTGGTGAGATGTATCGTCTGGTGAGGATGCTTCATCTGGTGAGGACATATCGTATGGTGAGGGCAGATCGTCTGGTGAGGATGCATCGTTTGGTAAGGATGTATCATCTGGTGATGACGTATCATCTAGCAATGACGTGTCATTTAGTGAGGATGCATCATCTGGTGAGGACATATCGTTTAATGAGGATGCTTCGCCTGGTGAGGACGTATCATCTAGTGATGTCATATCGTCTGGTGATGATGTCATTTCATCTAGTGCATTGTTTATCTGACCCTATCATCTGGTATAAATTTGACCCTTTAGACGATAAACTACGTCTCCAAGGTCTTCATAAAGGTTGTAGATTTAAACCGTCTAAAGAACATCTTAATCCGACCTCTCTTGTGAAAATTATGGCAATTTTCTCAATTCGTTTGACCCTTCGTCTAGCTTCATCTGATCCTATCGTCTAGTCCCAATTGTGACCTCTTATACGATAAAATTTGTATTCAAAGTCTTCATGAAATTGTAGATATCGAAGTCCTCTTTCAAACCCTTTAAGAATGACCTTATTCTGATATCCCTAGAGCAAGTTATGCCTTTTGTCCCGAAATAGGTTAATATGATTGAGTACGGAACCTTGTTTAATTTCCTTCGGCCATAACTTTGTTATCCGACCCCTAAATGAGATGTATCTTGTATCTAGACAAACTAGAGACATAGAGCTATAAATGATGAAGGAATATAATTTTAACCCAGTCCTTAAGACTTATAATATCTAGATGGAAGTTAAGCATAGAAATTTGCTTCAGTATAAGAATGATTCAAAAAGTAGGGCCTGACACTTACGGTATCAGAGAATGAAGATGATCCGAGAATGACTAATGAGGGCTAATTGGAACAAGCCCTAACTCTTATAATTCTAAACCACATCGAATAATTTTGGTGTCATTAGAAACTTAAGACAATAGGGGACAAAGGTTCTGAAGAAGTCAGATTGTGATTTTAGTTTGAGGTTTCCCAAAACTATGTTTTGAAGTTGAAGAAATGCGTTTGGTCACGTTTTATGATTCAATCCAGAACACATTTTATGACTCCAAAAGTTAGGCACCAGAAGTGGGGCCCAACAATTGTGGTATTAGAGCAAGAGTTAGGTTTTGGAATCGGTTCCCAACATACTATGTCTTGCACTTAGTGACTAATTATGCATTGACACTGGTTGGTGATTCCCAAATGTCATATACAATTTAATAACACCTGAAAGGGAGAAAGAGTGTGTTCTTGCTAGAAATATATTTGTAATCTATGTTTTCTGATATGATTCTCACCAATATGATTAGTAACATTCAATACCAATATGAGTAGGACTAGGAATCATTTATTAAAAACAAGTTTGGATCAATAACATGAGTACGAAAATGTGAAAATGATATAAATCGTCACATTCATATAATAGAAAGGATTAAGAGTGATCAGCTTTTAGTGTTTAATTGCCACTAATAAGCTATAGAAGATCATAGGTGTTTAGAGAACCTAAAGTAAGAGTTACTCTAAAAAGGTTAAAGAAAATCTCTTTGAGGTTTTTGATTAATCAATAATAATGATGATCTATTAATTACAATATTAGGAAAATCATTTATAAGAATAAAACTTTATAAAGTAGAGTCCTATAAAGAAAGTATCATCTTCAGCATCATTTAATTACAAAACAACTAAACAAATTTGAGCATTCAATCCCTTCTGAATGAAATTCTAAAATTTCAATCAAACTATAACACCTAAATATATAAGTTTGGTGTCTATCTAACTTTATAATCGATCTTGATTAGCTTCTATAACTTTGTAAATGTAAAACACAAACGTGTCTAATATTGGTCTCTTTTTATAACTATTAGTTTGCTTTTGAAATTTATTTTGGATATAAACATGGCCAATATGGCATTAAAATGATATTATATTATGGAACCCTAGTCTAATATGGCAACATATAGATGTTATATTATCTCATTCTCCAATGATCAATCTCTGGCAACTTTTGGCACTTTATTTGAACTATTTACAAGTTGTAAAGGCCCTTCTTCATATCTTCCTAACTTAGTAGATTATGTAACTTGAATAGATGTTTTATTTCCACCATTTCCTCTCTCCTCAAAAGATTTATCCTCAAATTAACATCTTCATGGAATTGATTTATTAGTAATAGTGCAAGGGGATTGGTTTGCCATTCATGGTAAATGAATAGTGATTCTTGTACCTATCATACATGGATCTCTTATTAAATTGTCAGTAATGCCCCTAAAGAATTTAACCCATTAACATTAGCACCAGATCCTTATACCTCCCAATTGAGGAAGAAACTAAATCTTCCTTTGTGATCCTAACTTTTTACTATCATTCAACTATTGTAGATTGTATAGTTTAGAGTGTTTTGTAGTTGTAACCATAACTTCTCCACTAACTACCCACTATCTATATTCGAATAACTTCATCTAGCTATGATTATACTGCAAATTTGTTCCTCAGTGGGACACTTTATATAGAAGAGATTCCTTTGTTGTTCATTTACATCATCCTATACCATATACATACTTAATAGCCTCCTAGTGACTAGAATCCTTCTATCTTTGAGACTCTTCTTCCATATACATACTTAATACCCTCCTAGTGATTGGAATTCTCCTATCTTTAAGCCTTTTAGTACACTCATCATCATTAACATTGTTTAAAGTAGTCATATCATCATCTGCTTACTTTTTCACTCCTGGAAATAAACTTTCCATCCTTTCTCATCATCATCAATCTTTTATTGAGGTGTTGTGAAGCTATATATTCTCTCTCGAATAACTTGAAGCACTTGATATCTTTATTCACATTGTTAAGGAAGGATCATTTTTAGCTTTCTCTCTACCTAATGCTTACACCTTCGTTTTGGTTGCTTCATATTTTGACTTTAGATCTTTGTGTCTTTATTTTTACTTCATAGTTGATCTATGATAAATAACCTACACTAGCAACACCATAAAGGTTAATATGCCTCTTTTTTAATTGTCTTTCTTCCTTATGACCATTTGAATTGCATCCTTTATTACTATGTAATTGTGTAACTTGATGACATTGACAATGTTTAGATTTAGTACATCAATGATTTAAGCTATTATTGCTTCCTTATCTTCCTCCACATTCTCCTAAACTATGGAACTGCTGGACCCCAATTTCAGAGCCCAACATTTGGAGTCATGAAACGTGAACGTATCATCCTATAGGGTTATTTCCATAAACCTTTATTAGACATCATCCCACAATGGTGGTAAGCCCTCAAACATAAGGTACCTACCTTGGGACAATTAGCATAGCTTTAACTAGAGATGTAGGATGAAGATCACTCTTAGATGGTTTGAAAGAAGACTCATAGGTTTAAAATATTTAAACAGGCCTTAAAGGTAGATTTTGTCATCTAGAGGGTCAAAATTTGACCAGATGAAAGGTTCAGACGAAACCAGATGAAAAAGCAGACAAATTAGGAAAATTACCATAACTTTCTTTACCGATATTGCATCAAGGAATTCTTTGTATGGTTTAAAAGAGGACTTCAAGATCTACAACTTTCATACAGACCTTGAAGACAAATTCTATCATCTGAAGGGTTGAAAATAAACTAGAAGATAGCAAAAAGTAGAAGAAGCAAAAAGATAGAAGAAGCAAAACACAGAAGAAGTGAAAAGACAGAAGAAGAAAGAAGACAGAAGAAGTGAAAAGACAAAAGGAGCAAAAAGACAGAAGGAGCAAAAAGACAGAAGATAGCAAAACACAGAAGAAGCAAAAAGATAGAAGAAGCAAAATACAGAAGATAGCAAAACACAGAAGAAGCGAAAAGACAGAAGAAGCAAAAACACAAAAGATAGCAAAACACAGACGAAATAGGAAAATTGCTATAACTTTTCCTACAAATATCAGATTAAGGTGTTCTTTATATGGTTCGAAAGAGAACTTCAAGATTTACAACTTTCATTAAGACTCAAAGACAGATTCTATCTTCTGAAGGATAAAAAATGGAATAGAATATAAGTACAGACAAAAAAGTAGAGAAGAAAAACATAAAAGAAGATGACATCAACACAGAAGAAGCAAAAAGCATAAGAAGCAAACACATAGAAGAAGTTGACATCAGCACAGAAGAAGCAAAAAGGCAGAAGATAGCAAAACACAGAAGAAGATGACATCAGCACAGAAGAAACAAAAAGGCAAAAGAAGAAAAACATAGAAGATACAACTTCCCTTATGAACATCTACTTTTATAAGGACCATAACTTTCGACTTACATGTCTAAAAATTTCATACTATATACCGTTGGAAAGATAAAAAAAGACCTACAACTTTTTAGAAGAAAACTTTGCCTAAATCATCCCAGATGAACCCAGATTTTTTCTTGAAGTCAGTATACGAATTTTTTCCTTAGGTAACTTTGAGAATCATGGGCAAAAATGAAATCATATTCCAACAGCATTAATAGATAGTAGTTTTTACAAAGCTTTAGTGGGCATTTTAAACCCCAATACATCAATTTTTCAAAAATCACAAAATAGAAAAGATACATGAACAATAAATTGCTCAAAATGCAACTAAAGCCTTGCTTTACAAGATTAGCTTAAATTGCAAAAAAAAAACATTTCAAAAGTGGAGTGATGCCTTGGCTCTTGACTAGTCAATCTCTTGCTCATCACCTGCTTATGGGGAAGAAAGTGGGGGTGAGCTTAAAGCCCATAGGTAACAATTTTATAATCGGTAACAAGCAAAAACAATTGAAATAATCATCTTCATTGCAAAAACTCACATTAATGCATAACAAGTATATATCACTATTGTCAACATATCCTGAACACAAAAGCACATCAAATTGGTTCCGGTGGATCTAAAACAGAATGTACTATGCATTTTTACATAACAGTCTTGCGTAGCCGTGAACTTATGACAGTCCATGAAGAAGCTCCATGGCACTAGTGGGTAGCCGAGAGAAGCCTATTTGTCAAAGTGCACTTGACTTAACTTAGGGGACCACCACAAACCCACATAATATGTATTTCATGACTTGTAAAACTTATTGCTGAAAAAGGCATATTCCAGAAACTTGATTTCTTAAGTTTGATACTTTTTAAAAACAAAATATCACTTTCATGATGCACAAATGCAGTACAATTTCAAAGCACTCAAAGAACAATAAATGCATATTTTGAAGTAGTTGAAACTCATTTATTTCCACTTCTTGAAAGAGACATTTATGGCTTATTACTTGATCATAAAAAT
>JAOSBK010001639.1:0-13771 GCA_027568895.1 Erythroxylum shatona
TTTGAAGTACAAAAGATAACTTTTATTGTAAGAAATAATGTTTCAACATGGTTTTTGAAACTGATATTTTTATTACATATTTTGTGAAATGTTATTGTTTTTAACAAATTTGAGTTTAAAGTGCAAACAATAATGCTTTATTTTATGAAACTACATTTTTGAATAACTTTGCATTTGGATTTTAAAAGGTGACTTTTATTGCATAAAACAGTGTTTTGGAATTTACAAATGCATAATCGAGTCATCTATTCTGCATGTATTTTTTTCTCCTTTAGCTTAAATCCATGGTACAGTTTCATTTTATCGGTTGGACTGATAAATAAAAATATGATGCTTTACTTAATTTTTGTACATGATTTTTATGATTGGTGAGGAAACGATTTGCCAATCCTGTGCTGGGCACAACTGATTAAGCGACCCTCGTACCTTTGATGCTGGTACATGAAAATCAAGTCACCGTATCGATATTTTTCTATGGGACTCGCGGGTGATTCCACACCTAAGGCCTGGACACCGACAAAGTCATCACCTAGGGTCAAGGCGTTCTTGTCGACTATAGTCTGGACTTACCACTGATGAAAGTCGAGCTAACACCGATAATTAGTGGGTGTGCATATTAGTTTGGCCAACTAGTGGTGTCACACATGATTATTTTGGCTTATTCTGATATTTATTTTCTGACGAGATTGGATTTATACATCTGATGTTTTTAAGCATTTGTATACTAGAACTGGAACTTATGTTCACCGGATGGGTGATTAATAGACTAGGCCTATGTGGTTTCGATCTATTATATGATGAGGCATAGGCTGTATGTGTTTTTATATCACGTATATTTGCTTCATAGGTTATCTACAATGCCTTGGCATGATCAAATTCTATTTGTGTTATATGTTTTTCCTGCTCACTGAGTACCTAGTGTACTCAGCCCCCTCCACTTTCCAACCATGCAGGTTAATTTAATGGGTTTGAAGCTCTGAGTAGATCATGTGATCTTTTAACATTTTCGAGATATTACCACATGTAGGTAGTTTCTTAGTTTTTATTTTTGTTATATAGTGGCTCATGAACTGTTTTACTTTTTTTATTAGTTTGGTTATGTTGATATACTTTATGATTAAATAAACTTAAGTTTTGACTGTTTATTGTTGTAAAAGACTTAATGTATAAACTTTCAATACTATTGTTGAGATTGCCTTGAGTGGACTTTAAAGTCCTGAAGTTGTGGTTGGTTGTGAATATAGAAGTGTGTATGAAATTGTTTGCAGGTTTTGGAAATTTTAAAATACAGTTGTTATGCTACCCAAATTTTTCAAAAAAATAAAAATAATAACAAAGTAGGATATCGATAGTGTCCTTAGCCCAGTTATACGACGGTTGTCATGAGCCTGATTTGGTACCGGGTTATAACAACTTATGATCCTAGATCTATAATGAGTGGCTTGCTTCCACCTATTTTTGCTCATGGGGTTATATAGCCTATAAATAAGCCACCTGTTACAAGATAATAATAAGGGTATAATTGATTAAATTAATAACATCAATGGACTCCATTAATGCACTTTTTAATGACAAACAGTTAAAAACATAGGGAATAACAAAACTCCCTAAATCATCTATTGATGCAAGCCATTTGTCTTGGAGTGAGTAGGAACCTTTTGTACTTAAGGTGACTACTAATGATTCATCAGTAGTTACCTTTTTTGGTTCCTCCACTAGTTCTTCCTTAACTACTTTTGTCCACTCTTCTTCTTTCTCTTCATAGACAAGGGTTTCTTGCTTGTCTTCTTCCATAAATATGTCTTGCCACTCCTCAACTTCCTTTTCTTAGACAGAGTCTACCTCTTTTTCTTCGCCTTTTTCTTTTAGATGCCAGTTTCCTCTCCTAAAGGTGATTGCCATTCCATATTTTTTAAGATTTGTTTCATTGGTTAGACTGATTCACCATATTCTATATATGATCCTTTATTTCCTGATACCTCATGTTTGATTCTTGAATAAAATTTGGCATCATATCTTTCAAAGTAGCAGTTACCTTCTCACCTTATTGAAATGTATCTTCATTCATGAAATCGAGAGCTTAGATAGTATGAGGGATTATGCTCATCATATTTAGGTAAAGAAAATCTCTCCTCGAATTCACATCAACTCGCTAAGTGTTTGGCAAGATATTATAGTAGTTTTTCTATAATACTTTCATATTACTGCTCTTATTGTACATATTCAATTAGCGTATAAGGTTTGCTCGACTATAAATTATACATATTCTCGTATAAAGCACTATGAGGTTGGTCATACAAACTGGGTTGCTCCCACATATATGTCGATGCCCAACATTCATGATTGTAATAATTGCTCCTACAAATATTGCAACATGGCATAGACATTGATTGAGCTTTCAAAAACATGTAAGGAAACAACTCTTTCCAATATTGTAATGGTGCATGTTGTGATGATATCATGGTTCCCATAATAATATCGACTTCTCCATCCTTCCATTGTGAGATATGGCTATGACATTAAAGTTTAATTCTTAAAAATAATCCATAAGTGTACCATCAATGTAGAGAAGTTTAAACGATAATTAAATAAATAAGCTACAAATAAAATAAATACTAGAAAAATAAAATAAAATAAATACAACAACTTAATTAAAATAAAATAAAATAGAAACAAAAATAAAAATAAAAATGGCTAGAGTAATAAAATCTAGGTGTTCCTAATGTTACTTTCCTTAGCAATGGCGTCAAAAACTTGATTGATTTATTTTATACTAATATTAATTTTACTGCAAGTGCACGATGTAGTTGTAAATAATAGTGGCAAGAACAAGTCGAATCCCACTTATACAATGAACACTAGTAATTACCATTATCCTATTATCTAATCAACAAACAGAATGTTAGCTTTTAATAAAGAAAATAAAACTTAAACAAAAATAAATAAATAAGAAAAAATAATGAGCATAGAACAAGTAAAATCACTTAGAAACAATCAATATCAAGAATTAGTATTTAAGTGATGAATCCCCCTAAAACCTTTAGATAATTAACCTTTTATTATGCAATTATTTTATTGACTATTAGACCATGGAAATTCCTATCATATGCTAATAACTCGTTTGAGACTACTAACAACTAATCTTAGGGTTATCAACTGAATTACTCAGGTTAAAGTTTCTAAAGTTGCTTTACCTATTTGTGAATTCTGCTATTAAGTTTAACCCTAATCCAGATGATTTATATTGACTTATCTCTAAGTTTTCAATCAAATCCTTTCAACTACTATATATTTATTCAGACACAGGATTTCTTAATATGTACTAATATTCTAGATCTATTATAACATATATGAAACACATAATTGAATTACTATAAACCAATATAAAATAATTGCATTAAATAAAAGAGTTCAAACATATTGTAACACAAACTAGGGTTCATCACACCTAGAAACTAAAGATGTTTAGTTGCACATGATAGAAAATGAAATCAAACATAAATAGAAAAAAAATAAATGGAAAATAAAGAGTTTATAATTCTAAATCTCCCTTCTTTTCTATCAAATATTCTTGCAAGGTACAGGCTTGATGTTGTATTCTATTAGATTTGTCGATGATTTCTTCACATTTTTTGCTTCTCTAGATCAACATTACCCCTTCTAAATGATCTCTACATCTGAAATTGCCTTTGAATGTCTACTCTCTTAATCTACCTTGCTCACATCTTTTTTATATTAATTTTTAAGATTTTTGGGAGATACACAGATGTATGTCGAACCATGTATAACCCAAAATCTTCAGAATTTGTGATCCTACACTGAATAAGAGGCTTACACAACCATAAACATAACCTTGTATCCCTTTTTTGTAGGCTCTAAAGATAGAATTGAAGACCTTACCTAATCACCTAAAGTATGTTTATTTGGGTGATGAAGAATCATTACATGCAATCATTTTTAAAAGGTTGGCTATATGGTAATAGAAAAAACTAGTAACACTACTTAAGGAGTACTAAAATGCAATTAGTTGGACTTTAGTGAACATAAAATGCATTCAATTCTCATACGTAGGATTCTTTTAGAAGTGAATGCTAAACTAATACAAGAAGCCTAAAGAAGACTCAATCCAACAATGAAAGATATGGTAATAAAAGAGATTTTAATACTTATGAATGGGTGAGCCCAGTACAATCTATCCAATCTTGGATAATGAATGGGTGAGCCCAGTATAGATTGTGCTCAAGAAAACTCGTATGATAGTGATACAAAACCAGAATGATTATTTGGTACCAATATGGGTACATATTGGGTAGTGAATGTGCATAGGATTTAGAAATCTTAACCTAGCCACAAGAAAAGATTATTTCCCATTATCCTTTGTAGATCAAATGTTACAAAGAATTGTAGGTAAATTATGTTTATGCTTTTTGGATGGTTTTTTAGGTTGTTATCAAATAGAAATTGCTCAAGAAGATCAAGAAATGACATACATGTCCTTTTGGAACATATTCCTTTAGATCAATGTCATTCGGTCTTTGTAATGCTCTAAGTATATTTCAAAGATGCATTATGCATATATTTTTTAGTATATTGAGAATTGCATTAAAGTATTCATGGATTTCATTTTTTATGGAGATTCATTTAATGATTTCTTAAATCATTTATCTAAGGTTCTCAAAAGATGCATTGAAATGAATTTTGTGTTGAATTATGAAGAATGTCATTTTATGGTAGATCATCGCATTATTTTAGGCATATGACTTCATCCAGGGGCATAGAAGTTAATAAAGAAAAAGTGGATTTAATTGTGAACTTACCTTACCCTACAAATGTTAGGAAAGTTTAATCTTGTCTTGGAAATGCAAGATTGTATCATAGGTTTATTAAACATTTTTCTAAGACTTCCATACCATTATTGAGGTTGCTACAAAAAGATGTTCCATTTGAATTTGGAATGACTGCAAGGAAGCTTTTGACAAACTCAAGGTATTAATAACAAGTACTCTTATGATTCAGCCATCAAATTTGGATCTTTTGTTTAAGATTATGTAAGATGCTAGCAATTATGTGATGGGAGCTATATTAGGTAGAAGGATTAGGAAAAAATTCATGTTATTTATTATGCTTCAAGAACATTAGATGTCACACAGTGTAATTATTCTACAACTGAGAAGGAGTTTTTAGCAATTGTTTTTACTTTAGATAAATTTATCTTATTTTCTTATCTATAAATTTATTGTTTATTCTGACCATGTAGCATTGAAATACCTTTTGGCAAAGAAGGAGTCCAAATCAAGGTTGGTACGATGGATCCTGCTTCTTTAAGAGTTTGATTTGACAGTAAAGGATCGAAAAGGAGAAAAAAATTTAATAACAGAGCATTTAAGTAGGTCGATAAGAGATGAAGATATTTTTAACTATTTCTAAAACTTTTCCTCATATGCAATTGTTCTAAATGAAAGGTATGGTTCCATGGTATGCAAGCCTTGTTAATTATTTAGTTACTAGAACTTTACCCTATTACATTTGTAAGTCTAGGAATGAAAAGATAAGAAATGAGGCAAAATATTATGTTTGGATGAACCAAACTTATAGAAGTTCTGGTATGATCAAATTATAAGACGTTGTATCCCACATAATGAACAATATTTTGTCTTAGCTTTTTGCCATAATGATTCATGTAGCGGCCATTTTGGTCTTAAACAAGCTACTAGAAATTTTGGATAATGGATTATATTGGAAGACCTTATTTAGATATGCTTATATGTTTTGTAAAAGTTGTGACAAATGACAAAAGATAGGTAGATTATCTCATATAAATGAAATGCCTGAAACCCCAATTTTTATAGTTAAAATATTTAATGTATAGGGTATTGATTTTATAGGCCTTTTTCCTTCATCTTGTGGTTTTTCTTATATAATTTTGGCTATTGATTATGTTTCAAAATGGGCTGTAGTGAAAGCCACCAAAACTAATGATTCTATAGCTAATGTAGGATTTATAAAGTCTAATATTTTCAATACATTTAGAGTTCTACAAGCCATTATAAGCGATCAATGAAGTCACTTTTATAATAGAGCAGTGGCAGCATTGTTTAAAAAGTATGAAGTGCATTGTCAAGTGGCTATCACATATTGTCCTCAAATGAATGGACAAACAAAAGTATCAAATAAAGAGGTGAAATATATTTTAGAAATGACTATGAATCCAGGTCAAAAGGATTAGAGTCTACACCTAGACAATGCTCTTTATGCGTACTGTAAAGTTTATGAAAAAACAATAAGAATGTCTCTTTATTGATTAGTTTTTGGTAAAGCTTATGATTTACTGGTGGAGATTGATCATAAAGCTTATTGGGCAGTGCAACGTTGTAACATAGATTTGGAAAAAGCTAGGGAGGAAAGGAAATTGCAATTGCAAGAGCTAAAGGAACTAAGGTTAGATACTTATAAGAATTTGAAAATCTATAAAGAGAAAACAAAATTGTTCCATGATAATATGATCTTAAGGAAGCAAATTTGAGATAGGACATAAAGTTTTATTATATAATCCTTGATCAAAGCGTATGCCAGGTAAGTTAGGTTTTAAATGGCTTGTCCTTTTTGTTGTCTCTAGTATATTTTCTCATGGTGTAGTGAAAATAAAAAGTTTAGATACCAAGAAGATTTTTAAGCTAAATAAACATATATTGAAACAATTTTATAAGGAGATGATGATTTCAAATATGGTGAATATTAATTTGGAAATTCCACCATACATAGAAGTTTAAGAAGAACAAGCCTCGTCGAGCATAAGGATGTTAAACAATTATGTTTTTCGAGAGACAACCTAAAATATGATAGTTTTATTAATGTTTTTGAGCTATAAATAATTTTCATTTGCTTGTTTTTGAAAAAATAGGCTATTGGCTTAAGGGGGAAATGAGTCTTAAAATTCCAGAATACTAAATTTCATAAGGCATGATCATGCTTATGTAATTCAATTGTTAGAATTAGAAACTCAAATTTTCATAATACTAAATCTCATAAGGCGAGATCATGCCTTATGCTATTTAGCTTTCTGGAATGGAACTCTTAAAATCTAGAATATTAAATCTCATAAGGCAAGACCACACCTTATACATATCAGTAGTCTCTTTGGACTTTAAAGAAGCTTGTTACTTTTATTTTATTTTATTTAAATAATAATAAAAACAAAAATAAATAATTTTATAAATAATTTATTAATAAAAATAAAGAGAAATAATAACATAAAAATTATTTTATAATTTTTATAATTATTTAATTTTGAAAACAACAATAATAAAACAAAAACCCTAATATGTTTATTTCTCTTTCAACAAACAATCTCATATCATAACAACCCCAGCTTCAACAACAATGCCATACACCAACCCAGCCAACCACACATCGCATTAGACATACACCCAAGTCATACTAGATAGAATTGTGCTAACTAGTCAATTGTCAACAACCCAATCTCTAACCAACATCTCCAGCAACACCACACACCAACCCAACATAACAACACCTCACACCAGAAGAAGCCCAAACTACAAGTGTCACATTCCAACCCAGCGATAATAACCCCACCAAGCATCTCCATCCAAAGCAATGCCTCGCACTAGAAGCAGCCCAAAGTGTAGACACCAGCAAGAATGTCCTATGTTTTTAATAACACACCAACAACAACTAGCATTATTTTAATGTTCTATTTGTTTTCTATTTCTATTACTTCATTTTATTAATTAATTTTAGTTTCTTTCATTTTAATTTACATTTTAGTTATTATTAGGTTTTATACTTATTTTTTGTATTAGTCTTTTATTTATACTTGTTACTACTATGGGATGTCTAAAGATATAGCTAGGACAGTAGCAAAAGGAAAATCTATGGTGAATCCAACTATACATCATCAATCTACTACAGTACCTACGACCAATACCAAAAGGAAGCATGCTCGAATAGTTAAAAACACCTTGCTTTGCCACTAGTTGAGTCGAACTTGTGCAGTTATCTCACTTTCAACTTTAAAGAAAGAAAACAATGGCACACTTCTCCAAAATCCTTACATATTAATGTGGGTAAATATGTACATTATCCATCCTTAGAGGCAAAATAAAGAAAACTTTGATGATTTGTTTATTAACATGAGTTGGAATTTTTTTTCATTGATTCATTGTCTAGTATTTATTCAATTAACTAAAAAGTTTTATACTACCTTCAAATTTGATAAATCGAACAATTTCACTTTACGTATTCTTAATATGTTACAACATATATTAATCGGTGTCAAATTTAAAGAAAGCATCACTGATTTTAATTTAGCCTTTTTATAGATGAGGAATATGCTAATTTGACTCAATAAAAAGAATCTGCCATGGACAATGGTGATTTTAATTCTTTTAAAGCATGGAAAGTAATGTCTTATGACCCATTGGTTTATCATCCAAGTAAATATAAGGTTAGTTATCTTAATGAGATTGAATGGATTTATATACAGCGTTTTTGAGCTTTTAATTATCTAAGAAGGAAGCCTATAGCATGCACTTACACTAAACTTTAGTTGTTCTTTAGTTGGTGTAAGGTAAACAAAGTACATGTTAAATTGGGTGCCTAGATGACTACGCAATTTAACACTATTATCTCTTCTAACAAAAATCTTTGTCTTGATTCCCTTATTACTCATCTAGCTCTTAATCTCAATTTGTTTGATATGATTAACATTGATATGCATATCTTTTTCAAGATGGAGTTGTTGGATATGGATTGTTTAAGCTAGAAGTAAGTACTCAAACAAAAAAGAAGAACATTTTTTATTATACCACGTGATCACCTTATAGAGTTTCATCATCAATGCAATAAAAGGATAGTGATATTCCACGACTTTCGTAACTTCTAGCTCCACCAATCCGACATGAGTATCATTTTCTACTGGAGAGATTAGAACTTAAAATTTTTAAACTTGAGAAGAATTTGGATGCTCTGCTCTAATTCATTGGTGTGGTACCTCCATGTCCACCAACACCATGGTACATCTCCTTTTAGATGTTTACAACTCAAGGGAGTATTCCACTCTATGCTTTATTTTTGTTTATTATTTTTGTGACATATGATCATCTTATGCCCACATGGAGATAATGTAGGATTTTGGTGTGGGAGAGTGAGTGCATATATTATAATGAACTCAATGATTTGTGCTTGAACTCTAAATACTATGATTCATATATTGGTTATTCCTCATGATAACCTCATCATTTTCTTATTATTGTTTACAAATAATCCTTAGGATAAATTTTTGGTTTAAGAATTAATGTATGAGAAAGGCAAGCATGATTAATGTTTTCAATTAAATTATTTTAAGTATCTCTTTAGTTTTGTTGAATGAAAGTATACAAGACTTGATATATTTTGACACCTACGTGAGCTTTGAGCCTAAAAGCATTCATCACATTTATGCTTGTACATATCTTTTTCTTGTGTGTTATCAAAAATAGCTTGTTCATGTTAGAACTTACTTTTGAATATATGGTGAGACCACATTTTTTATGAATTTTTGTATAAAGATGATAAGGGTATTTAGGATAACCAATTTTGACATAAACAAGCCTACCTTAATTTTTATCCCTCGAAAATGAAATTGAGCCTTACATTTCTTTTCTTGCATGATAACTTCATTACAAGCCACTTTTATCCTTCTTTTTGTTGATGTACTTAATAATTTTGAGCTCCTAAATTGAAGGAATTGTTTAAAAATCATTTTCATAAATTTGGAAAATTCTTTTTGTCATATCTTACCTAGCCACACTATAACTCTTATCATGTACCTTTGATTTATACATTAAGTTCATTTTTTTTAAATGGTGGAGATATGATTCTTGAGCAAGCTTATGGAAATAACTTGCTCTTCTTTGATATGAGAGCTTAATGAACCCAAAACACTTTGAGTGTATAAAGTCAAATCTATAAGAGGGTGTTAAGTCTTGGTTCATTTGATTTTTATGGAATTGATTAGATGCCATATTTTCATTCTAACAATATTTCCTAGAAGTGCTTATTATCTCGATTGTTATTTTATCCTAAACCTTTAATATAAATTAGATTTTGGATATCTCTGGATAATATGAAAGATGAGGGGTTATCATAAGGATGATTTATGTAATCAATTGATGTGTCCTTGAGGATAAGCATAAGTCCAATGTGGGGATTTGATAAGAAATTATTTTGTTATGTTAATTAAAATTATCTCTTTTTTGATATATTTTGGTGTTTAAATATATAGCGCCCCCTTACCACAAGGTACCCACTAGAACGCCCAGAGGTCATTTTGGCACATATTCAACGATAAGGGCGAGCTACGATCAATCACTACACTCACTTCACATGGCATCACATCATTAATCACTTATTAAGCATCAAAGGAAAATCACAAAATTTTAAAACCAAATTTTTTCCTCATTTCATTTCTCAAACCAAGAGCTTACATTGTGTCTTTCAACATTTTCTACATGTATATTAACAAAACCAAGTACAAAATACTACATGAAATAGGAAAATATTTCAAATCTATCTAAGCCATTCAAAAATCCCAGCTGACCTACCTTTGAGCCATGACTTCTCTTGTTAAAACACAATCTACACGGTAGTGGAGCCTCTCAATAGTTAGGGTCGTTTCTCGGTCCTGAAAAGACAACGTTACAATTTTGGTGAGTTTTGTGAACTCAATAAGGTAACCATCATCGATGGTTCACTCAATTCATGCAAAACATCAATTTACATAACAATTATTTCACAACATTGCACTTTACATAAGTATCACATTTTCACTTAAGCAGAAGCAAATTATGCATTTCAATCAATCAAACATACATAACCAAATGCATATGAAATGATCATGAGACTCTTTTCCAATTGTTACATTGTTGTGACCGAGTGCCTGAATTGTCCCGTATCCATTTTAGATACTGGGCTCATTAATAACTGTCCCTTATCCGATGAGGATACATGACTCATTACACGTTGAACCTAAGGCTCTGAAACATTTTTGAGCTCGAGGCTCATTTCCACACATTGAGCTTTAAGCTCTGATCGTTGGATACTCTAATCACAACTCCCATTATATTTCATGCATTCATGAATGGAATGCATGTACCATAATCAATCACATTATAAAGCACACAGGTCTTCACATTCACATTTAAGTCGCACTTCAATATACATTCCACACTTCACAGTCATCGGACCTTCTGTCCGGAATCCGCAATCAATCACATTTCCTCTTCAAGTTCTTGGTTGCCGTCAACATGGAGTGCGCTCGCCGGCTATTCCCTCTCTTCCTCCATAGCCAACTCGAGCCGACGGGCCAGTGAGAACTTGGTTCCGGTGGTGTTGAGTCCACGCTTGGCGAGTTCTGCTCTAAGCTTGTCAACTTTAAGGCATATCGCCAGTCTTCCTCACGGGCTCACAAGTTTCTTCCTTCGTTCTTACTCTCTCTCTCTGTACATTCCTTCAACTGATGCTTCTCATTCAACGAAGGGTGTAGTATTCTTATTTCATTCTGGGTTATGCTCTTTGGTTTGATTATTTCTTTTGTTGCTTCTACTTCTTGCTTTTTGTCCGATTGTCTGTTATTGAAGGGGTTCTAAGGACTAAAGGCATTAGATCATACAAATAAATTTTTACCATAAATGTGATAGATGCTGTTTGTTTACACCAGAGGAGCCTGGAAACTCCAGTCTCTTCTTGCTGCTTTGCACTGTTACGTTACCGTCCTACAAGGGCCACGCTTTTATCTTGTTCATCTCGTGTATTAGTTTGTATGAGATCCTTTGATTTTTTTAACGACACCTATTTTTCATTTCTCTGTATCTTTGTTCACGTATCATTCTGGGTTATGCTCTTTGGTTAGATTATTTCTTTTGCTGCGTCTACTTCTTTCTTTTTGTCCGATTGTCTGTTATTGAAGGGGTTCTAAGGTCTGAAGGGGTTGCGTGCTTCTGGAATCTATGCTGCGTGTATGCGTTTGTTGCTCCGAGACACTAGCCTGCGTCATGGGTTGCTCTAGCTGCTTCTACTCTGCATTTTTAAGTTATTTGTTGGGCTACGTTTGTGTCGTTTTACTGATAGAGTTGTAGTGTGCTCTCCTCCACTCCGAACTGCAAAGGTAGATTTACAGTGTGCCCTCTTTTGAAATCGCAAGAAGAACCTCTTTATGGACAGAGCATGCCAGGAATTGCTGAACACAACCCAGAAATGTATCGGTTTGAGTTTAGAGTTTTGCTTTGGATTTTGTGTTTACGTTTAGGCTCTTCTTCTTCTCCTTCTCTCACTTCTGCTACTAATGCTATTGTAAATATATGTTACACAAAGCTCTTCTCTCTCTTTCATGTTTCCCTCAGTCTCTGTTCACTCACCACCTGTAGTGTTTATGTGTCTGAAGTTGTTTAGATTCGGCACTTGCTCCTAACTTTGAAGTTTCATTGTTTTCAAGGTCACGATCTCACACTGCATGCATACTTTTTATCTGTTGGCTTTAACATAAGTTTCATTTGAAGCTACCGGTGGTGCTACGTTGTGTTCCTTGCGGTAGTCGAAGTTCAGCGCTGCAGATAGTGTTGCTGTTGTCGGCGAAGAAGCGTAAGCCAGCAGAGGGAGCAGATAACTTTGACGCATCATAGTCTGACAATTCAGCGAAGCAGCCTATCCCTGTCACCCATCAGCTATGAGTACCGTATCTCTGCCATCTTTATAATTACACCACGCGTTATCTATGATTCTGCTGTCATAGTTTGTCTGTTTGTATTAGTAATAATAATAATAGTTCTCTTTACTATTTTATAATACTATTATCCGTATTATTTTTTTTATTGTTATCACTATTAGTATTATTATTTTATTAGTCATCATTATTCTTTATTTTCATCTGTATTGTTATTATTACTACTAGTATTATTTATTTATTATATTTACAATTCTTATTAGTATTATTATTTATTGTTATTTTACTATTATTGATATTAATATTTTAAATATTTTATCTATCTATCTATCTATCTATATATATATATATATAAACTAAAATTAATTTTAAAATTAATTTTAAAACTTTTTTTGTTAGTAAAGTTTTTTAATTGTTAATTTTATGATATTAATCTCTTTTTTTAAGAAATTAAAAAAGTGACAGAAATTTTGTTCTGTTTCCTTTTATTATTTATTTTATTAGATATACATATATCCATTTACTATTTTCTATTTCTTATTTATTTCATTTCATTTTATTATATTATTTTTATTTTTATTTATTTATTTTTCTTTTATTATTATTATTATTTTTAATAGGATTTTTTGGATATATTACTATAATTATTTCTAGGGAGGGATCGGTTAGTTTTAGCTTTCAAGGATTTATTAAGATCGAACTTGCGAGAAACGTAAGAGGCGCGGATTAAGAGGGATGTCGTCCGACAGAGTGAATAGACTCAATGCAAGCGGGTCGGCACGTAGAACTTGCAAGAACAAAGCCGAAGATGATTTAATAAGAATAGGGTCTTAGAACGTGGGAACCCTCACGGGAAAATCTTTGGAATTGGTAGCGATTTTAGCCAAATATAGGATACACTTAGCATGCATTCAGGAGACTAGGTGGGCAGGAGCCAAAGCAAAGGAGATAGGGGGATTCAAACTATGGTACTTGGGTAGTCCGAGAAAGCAGAATGGGGTAGGTATATTAGTGGACAAGAGACTAATGAACAGGGTAGTGGAGATCACAAGG
>JAOSBK010001659.1:0-13771 GCA_027568895.1 Erythroxylum shatona
TATGGAATTTTTGGGCAATGGAGAAGGAAGATATGATTTTTAGAAGTTATGATGTTGTTCAGGATGAGCTTGTTGACCAGTCACTTTTGCGTGAACTTTTGACCCCTTTAGAGACCGAAATTGTATTTAAATCCTTCATGGAAGTTGTAGTTCTTTCTTTTATTTTTCATCCGACCTCCGATTGACCTGATTTTTGAAGAGTTAGATTTCTAAGACTTACATCTATCTCTCCATAAAGATTTGTAGGCTTGGTTTTTAATTTGAAAAAGATTGATTAAATCAAAATGAGAGGGTCAGTTGAAAAAGTCTGAACATACTTCCGTATTTTGGTGATATCTTGATCTGTAGAGATCCAATTGAGTTGATTCTTGTTTTAAAATAAACTAGAGTCATGAAATTACAACTTGTGTGAAGGAATCAATTTTCAATTTAGGCCCTAAAGCTTTCAATTTCTGGAGTGAATTCGGCTGTAGTATTCAGTCTCGGTTTAGATTTAACCCGAAAGTGTTTTGGCCAGCATTTCCTTATTTCTGAACCAAATTGAACGTTTTTGGTGTCGTTAGAAACTTAAGGCAATGAGGCACAAATGTTGTGAAGAAGTCTTATTGAAATTCCTTTTTGAGCTATTCCAAAATCTGTTCGGCAGTAAGTGAGATGAGTTCGTTTTTTAGGTTTGATTTGGTGTGGGCACACCAACCTTGTGGGATGGGCGCCTTGATGTCACATAGGACGTCGGCACGTGACTCACAAGGACAGGGCCCAACATTTTGTCTCCAATTTCTATTCCAATTATTTCCCAATTTTTAATGACACTTGTCATTAAATCCCAATGCCATATATGAAAATTTCCATTACCATTCAACTCTTATTTCTACTACTATTTATTAGTTGTTTTAGCACTTGACATTTTTCCTAGTCCAAAAATACCCTTAAATTTCATAAAATTCCCAAAATTTCACCAAAATTTTTGAGTAAATAAATATACTCCCCAAATCAAATTTTCACACATATAATCTCCAATTCGAAATATAATAACATTTATAAACAATTATATCTGAAAAATGTCAAATAAGTGCATGAACAGTCATTTTAATATGTGCAAAAATTCAAATTCACATGTATGTATGCCAACATTTTGTACAAGCATGAAATGCATTTTGCTAAATCTCTCTTTGATCTCACGTGCATCAAATTTTAGGGTTTTTAATCTTTAGTATGGGAACGAGATGTTACATAATTACACAATGATAAATAATTTCTACAATTTAATTTACAATCAATAACTATTTTCATTCGAAGTTACTTAATCATGAGTATATATATATACACTACTTTGATTCAAAATCAAGGCGAAGACTTTGGAAAAAACCAAACGGCTTTCCATCGTAGTTGCAAGGCTTCCAAACCTTAAGTACTTAAGTACCAAAGGTTGCTTTCGCTTGCTTTCATAAGGGGTTCGTACAATACAAGCTATCAACGTTGTCTTAGATTGAATGGTAATAAGATCAATCCGTGTTCAATCTTCTCCGCATTCTTACTGGGTGATATAGGAATTTGCCTAACCTTTTTTCAGCTGATATTTCGATATAGAAAGATCGTCTTATTGATTTATATATTCCGTGAGGCAAAGAATGAATATAAGAAGAGAGAAGTGTTTTATTTATGAATCATGGGGAATATAGAGGAGGAAGTTTGCATGGGAAGTGATTTCTCGATGCCTTCTTCTTTTACTAGCTTACATATTTATAGTAAGCGTAACACTATTTACATGAGACATGTCTAATTATAGGACAAACTGATATTTTGTTACATGGGACCCATCTATAGGACACGTCTAACTATTTGACAAAACTTATAGCAGACTAGACTATATACGTCACATATAATACAAACTTCTAGATAATATCGAGTTACATATCTGACAATTCTAATTACTATCTTCTTTTTGTGCTGGCATTTGTTGTGCCGTTGTTTTTTGAGAGCATGCTAGACATGTATCTTTCAGATGTTTTTGAAACTGACAAATCTTCTGCTAAGCTTGATAGCTTGATTTTATCACGCCTGTTTCGAGCAACTTCATCTTGGTTAATAGAAAATTATGAGCCGCCACTAGTGTGGTTTTGGTTGGTGATATCATGACTAAGGAATGAATCTTTTGTCCACCATATGTCCGAAATCCTTTTTTGAAGCTGGCTTCTAATCCTTGAAGGACTATCCGGATTTCAATTGCTCTTCGATAATGAATATCTTTTTTTTCAAATTTTACATAATCTTTAATTTTTCCCGATTTATAGATATCGAAAATGTATCTGCCTTTCCCAATTGTATTAGATGATAAGCTGGATAGCTTCCATCATTATCGAAATCTCGTCTTGCTGACAAAAATTTTAATACTAAAATATCTTTGGGAGTTATAGTTGGATTATTGAGATAACAATCCCTTGTTCCATCCTTTATCCATTGTGGTAGAAAACTTATCTATGGAAAATTTGGTAATGATAAATATATTGAGTTCAAAGCTCCAAAATCATACCAATATCTTACCTCTTGTGGATCTGATTCTTACGAATAATTGACTCTTGGGTATATCCTTGAGAAGTCAATATATAGGGTTTCACTATTTGATAGGGAAAACAAATCTTTCATCATCTTTTGTTATTGTTCCACTTCTGGAGGAATCATTGATATTTCTTTCATTATCTGTGAGGTTGTAGGTAAACTTATTGAAGGACTGGTAGTAGGATTTTTGTGAGGGTGTAAATCGATATTCATCTTGTCTAATGAGAGTTGTTTTATGGTATCTGGTTTTGGGTTTGTAGAACTTGTAGAATGAGCAATATATTCTACTATCTTAAGGCTTGAATTTTCATAATTTTCTATGTTCATACCTCTTTTTATCAAACTTGAAACTTCTTTTGTAAGTCCTGGGAGATTAGCAATATCGAGAAAGTCTGAGACATTATCTTTAATATATCGTATCTTCGTATCCATTTTGCGTATTTCATCAAGGATCTTTAGATGATGGTTGTCCATCTCTAGTGAGAAAATCTGCTAGAATATTTTTGTCAGATTTAATAATTTCAATATCAAATGTATAATCAGAAAGTAATGTTTACCACCTAATTAATCTTTTATACTCAGGTCTACTTAGTAAGTTATTTTTTATGAATGCTTTAACTTGGGTATCATCAATTCTTAATAAAAATCTTTTGCGGAGTAAAAAGTAATAAATTTTTTTACAACTTTTTACAACTGCTAATAATTCTTTCTCATTTGTATGATATCTGGTTTTAGTATCCGTAAAGGTTCCAGAACAATATCTACATAAGCTTTCTCCTATTTTTCATTATTATTATTATTATCTATTCTCTTTAAGATTCCACTCCAATAGTTTTCCGAAGCATCGGTTTCTAGTAATAAATTATCTTCGTCACTTGGTAAATATAATTTTAGTAAACTTCTACATAATCCTTTTATGTGTTTTACTTTAGTTTCTAACTCTGAAGTAAAGCTAAAGATCTTATCTTTCTTGAGTAAATCTTGAAAAGGTTTTCGTAATTGAGCTAAATTGTGAATAAAATCTGAAGCATGTGTTAAAATTCCTAAAAAGCTTTGTACTTGCTTTTTATGAAGTAGTTTATCTGGAAATTTAGAAATCTTTTATAATATATGATTCTGTAGTTCTATTCCTTCACCATCTACTTGCATACCTAAAAACTCTACTTTATTTTGTAATAGTTTTGATTTCTTTTTTGATAATCCTAATCCATGTTTTATGCAAATATCAGCAAATTTATCTAATTGCTTTAGATGACTATACATATCTTCTGATGCTATCAAAATATCATCAATATAAACAAATATATAATCATAATCCTTAAAAATATTATCCATTTTTCTCTGAAATATTTGAGGTGCATTTTTTAATCCAAAAAGCATTACTAACCATTCATAATGTCCTTGTGGAGTAGAAAATGCGGTGTATTGTATACTATTAGCATCCATTTTTATTTGCCAAAATCCACTTTTACAATCAAATTTTGAGAATATCTGTTTATTCCTGGTTTTATTAATTAAACTTTCTTTATGTGGAAGGAAATATTCATCAAATATTGTATTATCATTTAATTTTTTATAATTTATTACCATTCTTTCCTTACCTCTAACTTGTTCAGCATGTCCTCCTACTATGAATGCAAGCGAACTGTGAGGTGACTAGCTTGGTTGAATGAATCTTAAATCTAATAATTCTTTTATCTGTATTTGAAATTCCTTTTGATCATCTTCAATATATCTCATAGGTTTTACTTGTATCACTTTATTTTTGTCCATCATTTCTAGTTTAGCATACAATTGATTTTTATCCCAAAACTTTAAAGGATTCTCAGTATAACATTGTTCTAATTTTGTTATAATTCTATCTATTGTAGTATCAAGTTGATTTAATTTTAGCTGGTATTGCAATAAAGGTTTAGTTTTTGGAAAAATCGGTTTGGTTGTATAACCTAGACCACCACGCTAGGCCGTGCGAGGGATAAAGGTAATAGGGAATGATTTAGCATAGGCATTTTTAAGTCGTTTGAGTGTTATCAAATGATGACAGGGAGTTTTAAACAATATCTGATTAGCTATTGTATCAAAAGTGATTTTATGGAATAATTGTAGAAAATTATTTCCTAATAATATATCAGTACCAGTATTATGAAAATAAAATGGTGGACATTTTATGATCCTAATAAAATTATCGGTTGTTCAATTCCTCTATTTATTTCTATAATATTATTTGAAATATCTCTTCCTTTTATCATAGGTAAATCTTTATGATATTTTGTTGGAAAACAATATGTTTTACATAAGTATGCTCCCGAGCCACTATCAATAAAGGCAGCAAAGTATTCTGCTTTATAGTCCTTATAGGTTATTCCTATAGGAATATATATGCTATGAGGACTTGTCATTTTGGAATATATATCAGTCTTTCATTATAAGTTATCTTTATTCCATAACAAGTAATCTGGTAAGGTTTAACATTTTCAAGAAAAGTTATTCCTAACATTATTTCTAATGTATCATTAAATCCATCATTTTCTATTAATAATCTTATTAGTACTATATCTTGTCCAAATCGTATTAAAGTTTTTATAGCTTCATCTATTGTATGTAGTTCACCGCTGAAATTAGTATATTAGTGAAGTTCATCTAATTTATATTTTTGTAATCCTGTACAAAGTTTATAACTAATATAGTTTCCATTAGCTCCTGTATTTATGGGTATGTTTACTAGCATAAATTCTATACCATTATAATATTCTCCTTGTATCTTATAATTTCTGAAATTATCATTTTTAGTCGTAATTAGTTTATTATTGTATTTATCAAGACTTAATTGTCTAAGTATAGGATGACTATGTACTCCTGTATTTGTAAATGATAATTGAGGTGATATATTATTTGTTATCATTAAAGGTTTATCTTGTAATTCTAAGTCTAATGTTCTTAACTCTATTTCCTTTATTTTTCGTAGACTTAGCATCTGTATTTGACAGACTTCATTAAACAAATAAGGAAAATCTATTGTATCTTTAACCATAAAACATTCTGAATGATGTGTATTTGATATAGCATATGAAATAACATAAGTTATCGAATAAGGTCTATTATTTTGTCTAAAGAAATCTTTTCTTTTAAAGTCCAGTATTAAGCTTAATGTTTTATCAAAATCTTTATCTTTTATATGATATGATATCCAAGGATATATATTAAATTTTAATTTCCCATACTATAAATTACCTTTAAGAAGTCCTAAATAGGCTTCTTCTCTATTTATTATTCTATTATCCATAATAGCTAATTCTATAAGGGTATCTAATCCTTCTTTGAATGTTGATTTTATTATTATTTGTATAGCTCCAATATGTATCCATCCAAGTGTATTTCTTATTTCTGATTTGATCTTTTGTAATTTTTCTTGAATATCTTTTTTAGCTAAAAGATGTATCATTACTTTATTAGAAGTTAGTGAGACTTCTAAAGCTCTTTCTTGTATATTTAATCCATATAACAAATTATGATTTCTAGATTTTATTCCTAATCTTTGTAAAGTACTAACTCTAAATCCTGAATAATTTGATAATGAAAAATTTTCATTTTGAATATGTTTCAATTTTTCTTATCTGTTAAAATTTCTTGTTTATATTCTCCTGATTGTTCTACTTGACTATCTATTGTTGATTTACTATCAGGGTATTATTGATTTCCATTTATTCTGTATTTTCTTCTTCTGATGTATATTCTGTATCTGTGATAATGAAAATACTTTCATTTGAACTTATATTAAAATTATCAATTCTTATGAATTCTCCTGTTCTTATCATTTCCTCAATATCTTCATCTATTTCAATTTTCTTTTTATTTTTCTCATTTCTTTTAGGGCAATTATTAGCATAATGACCTATTTCTTTACAGTAATAACATCTACATTCTTTAGGACTTGTTTTCCTTCTTCTATAGGTTGGTTTATAAGTTTTCTTATATGCTTTTCTTTATCTCACCCTAAGTTTCTTAAAATAAGGTTTTCTATATTTATATTGTTTTTTCTTTTTATACTTTCGTTTTATCTTTCCATAATAGTAAGAGCTATCACATCCTATCATTATTGGCATCTTAGGTTTATCACAACATAAAGAAATTCTTTTCTTTAATCCTTTGCTGGCTTTAGCCATAATAGCATCAGCACACCAATAACTTAATTTATCTCTAACATGTTCAATCATTTTTCCTAACGTATCTATATTTTCTAGATTATATGTCTCTATTAATTTTGATCCCCAAGGGTCTGGAATCCTAGCAAAAAATAAGGGTAAATAATTACTTGTATCAGAAACTTGATTATAAATATGATAATAATAATCTTGAAAAACACAAATATATTTTTATATCTCACATATATCACATAACTGTAATCTCATCAGAGCAATAGTATATCGAGTTATTGTATTAGGGTCTTTAACATATTTACCTTCACCATGAAATTCTAATCTAAATGTTTCAACTACTTTTGTTATAAAATTTTATGGGTCAGCATATATCGATTGCTTAGTTTATTTAAATTTTGCCAAAATATTTGTGCACTATTTAACAATGTTTTTTCCATAAATCCTTTAGTAGTTTCAAAATCGATTTTATTTACTACAACAGCTATCCTTAAAGCAATTTCTCATTTATCTATTGCTTCTTCAATATTAGCAATACAATCTAAATCTAAATAAATTCCAAAAGGATTTATAGTGTCAACTTTCATTTTTTCATATGGTGTATATTTATCTGAATTGGTTCCAGTATACATTAATCCTGCATATCCTGTTACTGGCCTATTGAAACTCTGTCCTTGTCTTTGACGTATATAAGGGTCTTTACTTGAACTTGGTATATCGGTTGTGTTAAGATTTTCAGTCTTTATTCCATATGGTTTAATATTAACAAAAGTATCATGAAGATCTAAATTCCCTATTTGTTTTACTAAAGTACCTAATTCAGGTGAAATATATTGGTCGTTATCTGAACTATTTGTTGACATCCTTTAATTTTGCTAAATGACTAGTGAAAGAGCTTTTATTTATTTCAGTTTCTCTTTGTTCTTTTATTATTATCTGTTTTTCTTTATCTTTTTCTTTTATCTTATGGTTTATTGTGGATTCTAAATCTAATAACATCTGTTCACAATATTGTACTATCTTTTCTCCATAATGTATTATAGTCCTTTGGATTTCAATTATCTCTTTATCTATTTTTAAAGAATTTTCTTGCTCCTTTAATATCCTAAATTCTTTATCCATTAATAGTTTTATGAATCCGATTTCTTCTTTATCAAATATTTTATTTATGTATAAAATAATACAATAGAAGCAAAACAAAACTTAATTCAATACTAATAATATAACAACATAAACATATTAACTTAAATAAAGCAAGCAAACCTAATAAACTTATTTTATCTCTGGGCTCCGATACCATCTACGATGTACTGTGTACGATGTACCGTTTATGCCGGTGGTGGTGGTGCAATCTCATTTCCATTTTCATCGCATTGTCTTGTCCAGTCTGTATCTTGGAGTTTGAAATCTAGGACAGTCATTAATTTATATCGAGAGTTTCTTATATATTCAAGCATCTGTACTTGTTTTGATATAAAATACATAATAGGTCTATAATAAGGTCTTCTTGTTTGTATATCCTTATTATTTTCTAATTCAGCAGCATAATATAATCTTAGTTCATGTATTAATCTGTTGATACTATCCTTTGAAGGCAAATCTAGTCGGACCAAATGTTCTCCATAGGTTCGACGTTCATGGGTGGATGCAAAAAATTTCTTGTATCCATTCTATGCAGATTACAGATCAAATATAGAGTGAAAGGTCCATCACACTTCCTTACCTATTTTCTTACGCCTTGAGATAGGAAACGAAACAAGGCTGCGCTAGGTATTGCTGAAGGAACTACAGGAGCGTTACCTTGATTCAAGACTTAAGGTTGGGGCTGAAACGTCCAGTAAAAGCTCCGTGGTATAACTCGGTGATATACTGGATCAATATATGCATGACTAATGATTAAGTAACATCAAATGAAAATACTAATTGATTGTAAATTAAATTGTACAATTTATTCATCATTGTGTAAATACTTAGTGGTGTTCAAGCAATTTCATTTCTCATTCAATTCAATTCGTTCAATCATAACATGCACTATATATAATATATAATATTATATATATATAGCATGACTAATGATTAAGTAACTTCAAATGAAAATAGTAATTGATTAAATTAAACTATACAACTTATTCATCATTGTGTAAAGGCTTATTGGTGTTTAGGCAATTTCATTTCTCATTCAATTCAATTCATTCAACCATAACATACATAATATATAATATATTTTTTTTAAAAATAAATATATTCATTTATTTCTAAGAATAAATAAGCATTTAAAACTAAGTTATGAAATACAATCATATATCTATTTTAATAATTCATATCTAATTACTAAGTGATGAATAAGTTGTACAATTTAATTTACAATCAATTACTCTTTTCATTTGGAGTTACTTAATCATCAGTTATATATATATATATATATACTCGGAATCATATAGTCTTTTCTCTTCTTTTTAATATTTACATATCAAGATTGAGCTCTCGGAGCCATAGAGTCTGGTAACATATATTATGACACAGTACTGCTAATGCCCTATTTGGCATGTCAACCTTATCACATTTCTCCAATTCCTATCTATTTTTCTAGGGGTGAATCTAATTAAATTCCATTGAAATTTCATAATAAAAATTTATAATAACCAATTCAAGCTATTCCATATTCGAGCTAAGTAATGCCATTCTTTAATGTCTTTTTTTTCTTCCGTTATTGGTTTTAATTTAATTAATACAACATTCAAGACATATTTACCTCACCAATCAGTCAAAAATAATATATATATAAAGTTTCTTAATTCAAGCATAATGTATGCCAATTGGGAAAAATACAAATTATAAGTCCAAAATATCAATTAATCACATATACTACTTCATTTAGCATCCAATTAAATATTTTTAATAACAATTTTATAAACCCCCAATTTTATCTCAGGAACCTTAAATTACATAATACACAATTTTTAGGGAAAAATATAATTATATGAACACTTACCAAATTGATATCAAATTCTTCAAATTAAGCTTCCATCAACTTCAATTTCACCAATAATTCCTTATTCCTTCTCTTTCTCTCTCTCTCCTCCAATTGCTTTTCTTTATCTTCATAATATTGCATAAATTTTCAATTTCATGCATTTTATTTACCAATTCATGCAACTATTCCAAAATCATGTATTAAAAATAATCAAAACTCCATTAACTTACCTTATAAATTTTCTGGTAATATTTATCAAGAACATCCATATACCTTTTCTTCATCTTTCTCCAAACTTTTTGTTGATATGGTGAGTTTAAAGACCCTAGGTTAATGATTTAGTGTTTAATAGGTGATTTGGGGGTTAGAAGTAGAGAAAGTTAGCTTGAAAATGGAAGAAAATGAAAGAAAAATGGAAAAGAAAGAGGGAGGTGATTCTCGGCAATGTTTTGGAGAAGAAAATAATAGGTAGTTGACAAATAGTACCAAAAAATTTATATGGGTTTTATTCTCATGCAGATGGAGTTTTCTGCTGCTATGTTTTCTTCTATTGAGTTGTTTGCGTATGATTTTTCTACTAGGCTTTGTTTTGGATTTTCCTTTTCGGTCGAATTTTCTTCTAACTTCCTTTTCTCAAGTCCACCAAACTATAAGAAAAATATTTAGTACAATTTAAGCCCTTTTTAGTTATAAATTATATACTTACACAGCTTGAATAATTAATAAGAAAATGTAATAATTTAACCCAAATATACTATATAAATATTATCGAATATGGTTGTAAAATATACTATAATTTTCACCTATCAAATTCCCTCACACTTAACTTTCGATCGTCCTCGATCAAAACAACACTACAATGCAAAATATGAATATTGTTTACCACCATGTCTCATATAAAAGAAATTAGATTAAGAAAAATTGAACAACAAATCAGAAAATTTATTTTCGAAAATCATAATGTCTTAGCATATTAAGCACAATATCCTTTGTGTTTGATTCATCTTCTTACCTTAAGTATGATCTTAAAGGAGTACTTGGTCCCTTGTCCTTAAGGGATTCCTCAATAACCATTTTTTTGTCGCAAAGGGGCAATTGATTATTAACAATAACAATTTGATAGAAAATTAAAATTTTAAGGTCATGTCAAGTATTTCTCCAATAATCAAAAGTAAATGCGTGCATGTAAAACAAAATAATGTCAAAACTAACTAGCCTAAGCAAGCGATCCAATTTTGTAGACAATTTTTAACCCTATTTTTCAATTATGATTTTTGTTGTTTTGGGTTGCCTCATAAGTAGCACCTTTGGTTTGTGTTGTTGGCTCGGTATGATCAAAAAACAAATTCTTCAGACATAATTACTTGAGCATGATCATAAAACAACTTAAAAAACCAAAAAATTATTAATTATGATTAAAAAATACATAATCTAAGCAAATAAAACTTCAACGACACCAAAATTTGGTATGTGTAGTTAGATATATACAATTAAATCCTAATTTTGTTTTTGAATTTATTAATCAATTTAGTATAGAGCAAATAAGGGTCGATCTCACAAGAAAAGTTAATTTATTACATTATCATAGTTTTGCTCATGCGAAAGTAATTCCATAACAGAATATAAACAATATCAATAAATAATAACCTCTTTAACCACATCGGTAAGATACAATATCAAAACTTAATAAAATAAACTTATAACACATTCTTATAATCACACAATAAATATTTAAAAGTTGGAAATTAATTTTTTTGTTACTAAATCGTAATCATCCAAAATATATATTGTTGATTTTTTAACGGGAAACCAAATTATACAAATATGAAATTTTCAGTGGATAACACCTGTTTCATCTTGTAATATTTTTAAAGTAATCCTAATTTGGTGTTTTGCATAACTAATTCAACCAAGACACATATCTTTACATACTTTGACTAATAAAACAAACTTTCGATAAACTAATGAACTATTAAAAGAAAAACTCTATATTTGCCATAACCATATTAATTAACACTTTCATATGTCAATAAGTGGTTATATTAAGCACAATACATTAGGCTATGCTATTTTTTCAAATTGAAAAGAGTTTAAACATGTATAATAAAGCACATATAAAGATTTGGGCATCTTGGATGAAATCTCTAACAAAGTACTAAATTAGGAAAAATCCTAAATCAATCATAACATTGAAACCTATGAATTTATCTAATTCGATACATATATACAAGGGGGTGCAATTTCGACATATCAAAGATAATCTGAGACATTTAATAAGTTGAATGTAGAAAATCAACCTGTTGATTCATAATTGTTCCTTTTCACTCTTAGAAATTGAACCAACTCAATTCTAAACATCAAAAACACGTTAAGCAGATGGAAACACAATCAAAAACCAAAATTTGTCAGACGAATGTCAAAAGTTCAACTCATACAACTCCAAATGAATCACTAATTTAACTTATCACATTCAAATAATCAAGGACGTCTCTAATCAATAAGAGCATGAATAATCCAAATTAGGAATTCCAATAAAATCATCTCAGAATAACTTGAATTAATATAGAAAAATGATATCCCAAATACTAAAAACAACGTGTTTAAACAAAACTTTAATAATTAATCATAACTAAAGCTTGTAAAATTATAAACGTGGAGAATAAAGGAATAGAAAAACTCATCGAAGTGTTCCAATTTCAAACCCTGAACTGGTCTTTTCAAGTTCTAAAAAATCCCTCCACCAACTGTGAACTAGCTCAAAATAGGTGGATAGTGGTACCATATGACCCCAAAACACTTCTTGGAACGACTCCTTGCTTCAACCTGCCTTGGAAGGATGACAGAACCTCTGGGAGCTCTCAACCTTGCGTGAATGCTTGCTCATCCTTCTTCTCCATTGCTCTGTCATTTTTATAGCCTCTGAAGCACCCCCTAGCTGCCACACGTTCTAGATAGAGAATAAAGACAAAAGGTATATTAAATAAATGGAGAAGGCTATGCTCCTTTCGTTATTACACAATTGTATATAAGGACAAGTTAGTTACAGCAAAGGATCTGTTGACACGTATATAACAACCTATTATAATTTATTATAACCTGACAAGTTAGTTAATGTACATATTATAATATACATATTTGTTTACTACAGTAGCATGCATGCATAACATTCACCAGAATAACGCATCACCCATTCTCATCTTCGTTATTCTGCTCAACTCTTCCCCTAAAACGAAGGGGTACGCGACAAACCCTAAAAGCAAGTGAACTTAGAGTGAGTTAAAGACTTCATAAAACCATCAGCTATTTGCTCAAGAGAAGGTACATAGGAGACTATGAGTTGCTTAGCTAAAACTTGATCTCGCACAAAGTGAACATCAATCTCTATATGCTTTGATCTAGTATGAAAGACTGTATTTGATGCCAGTGCACCTACGCTCAAGTTGTCACACCAAATTGTGGGAGATCTCTTCAAAGGGAACTATATTTCTTTCATAAGAGACCTTATTCAAGCGATTTCAGTAGCCATATCAGCCAGAGCTCGATACTTTGACTCCGTGCTTGATCCTGACACTACTCTTCGCTTCCTAGACAACCACGAGATCAATGTTTCACCAAGATATACACAGTACCCAACCATGGATTTTCTATCATTAGTACTGGTAGCCTAGTCTACATCCGAAAAACCATTGATGTCAAGAAAGTTGGATTGTCTGATGTGCAATCCAATATTTTTGGTCCCTTTTAGATATCTCAGTACTTGCTTGACTCCTTGCCAATGTTGATTTGTGGGTGAAGACATGAACTGGCTCAACTTATTCACTGAATATGAAATATCGGATCTTGTGTTAGTTAAATATTGAAGTCCTCCAATTGCTTTTTGAAATTGAAAAGCATCACACATAGGTTTTCCACCTAGGGCTGACAAGTATCTTCCGGTGACCATTAGAGTAGGATAAGGTTTGGTGTCTTGCATTTTGAATTTTTGTAAGAGATCCATGATGTACTTGTCCTGACTAAGAAATAGCTCATATTCGTTTCGTATTACTTCAACTCCCAAGAAATGATGGATTGAGCTAAGATCCTT
>JAOSBK010001709.1:0-13766 GCA_027568895.1 Erythroxylum shatona
AACATATATTTTTTATTTAGTGACAACATTATTGTAACATATAAGTTTCATACTTGTGATGAAATCTATTAGACAATATAGCCACTGATGCAAATTTCTTTTACAACTAATGTGATTCCGTTGATGAATTGATAGTTTTATTTGTGACAATAATAAACACATTAGTTATAATACTTTTTGTAAGAATCGATTTTCATTTTTCTTATGAAATAATGTTGACACTTTTTTATTAAAATATTGTGACCAAGAAGTAATGGAAACTGATAAAAAAATTATTAATGACAAATATTCTCACTATTTATAATTATTTTAGTGGCAATAATGTCGTAATAATAAAATGAAGTACTGTTACTACTTCATTCGTCACTACTATATATTATTTGTGTCAACAAATTTGTCATAAATATTTAAAGTTGTTGTGACTATATAATGTTGTCACATATTATATAGGTTTTAGCGTCAACACTTTTATCACAATATAATGAAGTATTGTTACAATTTTATTCGTCACAATTTTATATTATTTATGTCAACAAACTTGTCATAAATAAGTACAGTTGTTGTGACCATATAGTGTTGTCACACATTTGATAGGCTTTAGTATCGACAATTTTGTCACAATAAAATAAAGTACTGTTACGATTTAACTCGTCACTACTTCATATTATTTGTGATGATAAACTTGTCATAAATATTTGAAGTTATTGTGACCATATAACTTTGTCACACATTTAACAAGTTTTAGTGTTAATATTAGTGTCACAAAAGTTTTGTATAATTGTGACCATTGTTTAAATTAGTAACAATTTTAGTAGTGACGGAGGTATTTGTGACGAGAGGTGATAGTGACAAATATTACTGCTTTTAGTGACAACTTTCACCTTCATTAAAATCACAATTTCTTGTAGTGTGATAAGTGTAAATTGCATTGTTTTTTAGGGCAGAGTTTGATATATGTTTAGCCATTAATTTGATCATTTAGTATGTGTTTAGTTTATAAATTTGTTAGTTTGTTAATTAATTATAATTTAAGGGTTTTATGGGTTAGTAAAAGCTTTTAAGTTTAAATATTATGCTTTTTTAGGTACATTGATGTCTTTTTTAGTGTTTCAAGGTTAATATCAAAGAACAAAGTAGTTTGGGAAGACATTCGAGTTGAAGCAACAACCACAATCATGGCAAGAGGCTCAGATGTGGGCCACAATCATAACCTATATCTGAAAGATGCGTAGTTGCCTATGAACTTCACATTTTGAGGGACTTTTTGGATCTTTCAGATCATGAAAACACCTTAGGGTTACCAAAATCGTAAAAGACTATTTAAAGACCATTAAGAGGAGAACAAAAGAGTTTTTTGCATGAGCCACACTTTAAACCTTAAAGAGAGAATACTAAGAGAGAGAAAGAAGAAAAAGAAAGAGGAAGAAGAGGAACACGAAGCTGACTCGACTTGCTTCCTGAATTAGGAAGTTTTCCGACATCGTTGTCTTTCCTCATCTATTCTACGTCATCATTTCATTTTTGCTTCAATTTTATTTATGTATGTAATTGAGAAGGATAGTATGATGATAGGATTTAGAATATTGATGATGTTCTAAACTCTCCTTCTAGATTTTCTTTTGATTTAATGACAATTTAATTGATTGTTTTTATTAGAAGAATATCGTTATTTGATTGCGTTCTTGTATAATTTGGTGGTAAATTGAGAAGGCAAACTGAATGAAAAATTATTAAATCGAATTAATGACAGTTAGGCGATTTAATAGAAACCATGACAAATCATATGGGGAATTATGAGAAGAGAGATTTTGAGTGATGTTTCGATAGTTTATTAAAGTGCTTTAGATCTAATTAGGGTTTTGGATAATTTGTTAATTGAGAGATTGCAAATTTCATAATCTAATTAGGGTTTATAATTTAGAGTTTAATGGTTCTAACTTAAGAGAGAGTAAGCAGCTTTAGAATAATCTAAAATCGACACTCCATTGACATATAATCAGCTAGGTTAGCATTAATGATAAGTCCCCTTTCTCTTAAATTGGTTAATTCCTTATGATGATTTCTATTGTGATTGTATATTGCTAACTTATTAGTACTTTTGTGTTTAAATGTTTATTTGATTGGTCGAACTTAATTCTCATAATTAATTTCTGTTACATCTTTTATTTGAAATTTTATACTTTTTGTGACATTAGATTTTATGATTAAATTACTCTCCTTCCTTGTGGGATCAATACCTTTAATATTGTGCTACAAACTGTGCACTTGCGAAATACTATGTGCTTATAAGATTAAAACTTAACCCTAATCAAATTTTTGACGTCGTTGCCAGGTAGGAGTAAAATTAATTTAATTCTTGTAGTCTAAGGCACTTCACTATCTTTTGTGATTATGGTACCTAATTATAAGAAAAAAAGTGCAGGAGATTTGGGTGAAAAGTCGAAAACGCATTCATTTGGACATAACAAGGTAACAAACATTCCAGAAAATGAGATATCAAGAAGAGATTAAAAAAATGGTTATAGAGGATATGTATTATAGGGATCGAAGGACTCTTGTGGATTTCAGTGAGGCCCCAATTTAGCTAGGAAAATCATTATCCCTATATGAATACATACACTTTAGGGCTGCATAACCACCTAAATTTCTATTAGTTAAAAATTTTAATTACTCACATGGTATATAAAGATCTATTAGGATTTCAGCAAGATGAGTCTAGTTCATGTAATTCCAAATTAGACAAATCATTGATAAGCTAATTGATCAAGTAACTTCTAATCTTATAAACCTTTAATATTCCACAAGTGCACAGTTCTTAGCGTAGTATTAAAGGTGTTGATCCAATGAGGAAGGAGAGTAGTCTAGTCCTAAAATCTAAGGTCAGAAAAACTATAGAACTAAAAATTAAAGACACAACTAAAATTAATTATGAGAATAGAGTTCAACCATTCAAATCAGAAATTAAACACAAAAGTCTTAACAAGTGACCAATATGCAATCACAATAGAAATCATCCTAAGGAATTTACCAATTTATGAGAAAGGGAACTTTATTTATCATTAATGCTGACCTAGTTGATTATGTGTCAATGGAGTGTTAGTTTTAGACCATCCTAGGGCTAATTACTATCCCTTGAGTTATAACCATTAAGCCCAAAATTATAAACCCTAATCAAATTATGGAATTTGCAATATCTCAATTCACAAATTATCCAAAACCCCAATTAGATCTTAAGCACTCGAATAAAGTATCAGAACATCAAACAGGATCTGTCAAGACAATTGCTAATATGATTTGTCATGGTTTCTATTAAATTGCTTAACTCTCATTAATCTGGTTTAATAGTTTTTCATTCAATTCACCCTTTCATTTTGTTATCAAATTATACGTGAATGCAATCAAATCATGACATTCATCCAATAAACACAAATCAAATAAATTACCATTAAATCGAAATAAAATCTCTAAGGAAAGTTTTGAATTGAAAACTTCAATTCAGGAAGCCATCGAGTTAGCATTGTCTTCCTCTTCCTTTTTCTTCTTTTCTTTCTATTGGTATTCTCTCTTTAGGGTTTCAAGTGTGGCTGATGTGAAAGCTATTTGTGCTCCTCTTAATGTTCTTTAAATATTTCTTTATGTTTTAGGTAATCCTATGGTCTTTCCAGGGTCCGAAAGGTCTAAAAAGTCCCTCAAAAAGTGAAGATTGTAAATGACTATGCATCTACCTGATGCAGGCTACCCTTGGCCTTATAACTAATGATCATAGCTCACATCTGAGTCTTTTGTCATGATCGTAGGCCATAATGGTGTGCCGTTGTTTCAGCCCAAATATCTTCTGAAATTCCTCCATTCTTTGATATTGAACCTAAAACACTAGCAAATATATAAAGGTACCTCAAAAACATAATATTTAAGCTCAAAACCTTGTACTAACCCTTAAAATGCTTAAAACACAAACAGTTAACAAAATAACACAATTTTAACCTAAATAGATACTAAATGATCGAATTATCGACTAAACACATATCAAACTATGCCCTAAAATATGATGCAATTTACACTTATTAACATCCCTACACTTAAACGTTTACTTGTCCTCAAGTAAAGAAAACAAGAATCAACACAAAAACGTAAAGAACAAACTGCAATAATAAGCCAATGGCTTCAACTTCACGAAACAAATATAAATCTAAACACAATCATTCAAGTTGTTTCAAATTATCAACATGCAAAATTTGTGTTTAGGAACTCTAGACTAAATATACATATTCATCAAAACTTAAATGTGAAGTTTATTCACCCCTTTTAGTTGTACATACATATTAATAATTATTTGGTCAATCAAACTTTGCAACTAATCCTATGTATGTTTTCATGAAAAGTTAAGCTATTTACAAGTTTGGTAGGTTTTTATTAGAAAACATTCTTTTCTTGTTATTTTTTGTGGATATAGACCTAGTCTTTTTACACGGAGGCAAACATTGGTGATGAATGTTGATCCGATTACTCAATTAAGTCATGTTTTTAGCAAGTTGCTTGGTTGGAATGTCATTATAGTCTTTTGACATGAAGACACACATTTGTGATGCATGTTGATCCAATTACTCAGCTACATCATGTTTTCTCTCGATACTAGCTTTATTTATAACCCAAAGGCCAACAAAGTAGATATTTATTTAAAATTTAGAAACACTTTTTTATTAATGCCTACCTTGTTACTTTAGTTACTCGTTTTCATGAAAAAATACTAACACACCTACTTAGTCGAAAGACTTAAAATTATAAATGAATGTGATAACTTATAGGGTGATAAACTTATACTAAATCCTAATTAACTTGCAAATTTTAGCCAAAGAACACAAATCACTAATTTTAGGAGCTAATGACTCTTTATAACCTCATAGGTTATCTTCAAAATTAAATCAATTTCATTCTATCTAAGCAATCAATACCTTCATGCAATTCACAATATGCAACTTAAAGACACTAACATAACAATATGCAAAATTCACACTTAAAGTAAAACACACAACCCTCACGACACTTAAACAACACATTGTCCTCAATGTGAGAAGGAGAAAAACAAACACACATGGGAGGAAATAATATAAAATAAAATAAAACAAAAATAAAGTCTAAATTTAAAAGAAAAGGGTTAGAAACAAAACCTTACGGTAATGGAGGTGATGATGGTGATGTGTTGAGACCAATTCTGCTTGACACTCAAGATTGTTGTCTTATCTTTGAATTTCTAAAAGAGAGTAAGATAATTATTAATCCTAGATCATTTCAAAGAATTAAAATATTATCTAAAAATTTAAAAAAATCTAACTAAATATAACAATTTAAAGCTAACTACTAAACATGTTAATTTATGGTCATTAGCTTGACCTTGTATCATTGGAAACTCAGCAGGTATCAATTGTAAATGACACACTTCCACCCTTTCATTCAACATCAGTATTGTAGCCCATAAGTAAGCTAAAAATTGTAAAATGACCAGAAAGGCAGTATTGATAAAATTATGAAAACCAATTAAGCTCAGCAATATTCCATTTTTGAGTGAACTATCAAAAAAATAGGGAATAACAAAACTCCTTAAATCTTCCAAGGAATCTAGTAGTTTGCTCGATAAGAGGGTGAGTTGTTCTCTTGTTGATTCTTCCTCATTCACCCTCATCTCCTCTTCTTCTTTAACTTTTTGAATAGAGACTTTCATAGCTTCTTCAAACTTGATGTCCATTGTCAATTGTTCTTCATCCTCTAGTTCCTTTAAAGATTTGAACACATCAAAATTTTCTAAATGAGTCACCCTCCTTCAGATTCTTTAATACACCATTCATGTTAAATGTCAATTGGTCATCACTAATTTGAATGATGAGATTCTCTTCATGGACATCTACCCAATTTTTTTTAATGTCCAAGCATGGTATACCAAGATCTAGGGAAATAATAAGGAGGGTTGTCAATCTTTTCTTCATCCTCTCTCTTAATCTTTTGGTCTTCTACAAGATGGGGTTCAACTTGATTTTCCATTGGTTTTTCTTGTTCTTCCCCATTTCAAAGTGTGATAGCCTCATATTGTTGTCGATGATGTAATTCTATATTTCTCATAGAGTCTTCGACACTTGTCCTACATAATTCATGACAAAGTTATTTCACTTAGATCTCGAAGTTGTGAATAGAAGAGGCAAGATTTTTTGTTACTTAATCAAATTGTTCTTCCAGTCTCGTCTAGATCTCTTCCATGTTTGTTAGCTTATCCGTGGCTTTTTTCCAATTTGGAATCCTATGAATTGGACTCATCTTACTGAAATACTAATAGGTCTTGATGTCCCATGTGAGTATTTATATTATTAGACCAATAGAAATTTGGTGTTTCTACCACCCTGAAATGTATGTGTTCATATAAGGATACTGATTTTCCCCACTAAATTGGGGTTTATGGAAATTCGTGAGAGACTTTTGCTCCCTATAATATATATCCTCCATATCGTTCTTTTTATTTGTTCTTGATATCAAATTTTTTGGATTTTTTATGGCTACCTTGTGATGTCCAAATCAATGTGTTTTTGACTTTTCACCAAACTTCCTACACTTTTTTTTTCTTCTTATAATTAGGTACCATAGTCACAAAAAATAGTAAAATGTCTTAGACTATAAGAATTAAATTAATTCTACACCTCCCTAGCAATGACGCTAAAACTTGATCGAGGTAAGTTTTAATCTTATAAACCGTCAATATTCTACAAGCGCGTGGTTTGTAGCATAGTATTAAAGGTGTTGTTCTCATGAGGAAGGAGAGGAATCTAATCCTAAAATCTAAGGCAAGAAAAACTATAAAATTGAAAATAAAAGATGCAACAAAAATTAATTACAAAAATTGAGTTCAGTCAATCAAATGAGAAATTAATCACAAAAGTATTGACAAGTGAGCAATATGCAATCACAATAGAAATCAATTTAAAGAATTTACCAATTTGTAAGAAAGGGGATTTTACTTATCATTAATGCTAGCCTAGCTGATTATGTGTCAATGGAGTGTCAGTTCTAGACTATCCTAAGGTCGATTACACTCTCTTGAGTTATAACCATTAAACCCTAAATTATAAACCCTCATCAGGTTATGAAATTTGCAATCTCTCAGTTCAAAAATTATCCAAAACCTTAATTAGAACTAAAGCACTCTAATAAACTATCGGATCATCACGCAAGATTTCTCTTTGCATAATTACCAATATGATTTGTCACGGTTTCTATTAAATCGCCGAAGTCTCGTTAATCTTCATAATCATTTTTCATTCAGTTCACCTCTTTAGTTTATTACTGAATTAAGCAAAAATGCAATCAAATCATGACATTCATCTAATAAACACAATCAACTAAATTATCACTAAATTAAAATAAAATCTTGAAGGAGTGTTTAGAACATCATCAATATTCCAAATCCTATCATCAAACTATCCATCTCAATTTTATATATAAATAAAATCGAAACAAAAAGGAAATAATGACTTAGAATAGACAATGGAAGGCAATGACATCAGGAAACCTCTTAATCTAGGAAACACATCGAGTTAGCTTCATCTTCGCCTTCCTTCTTTATCTTTTTTTCTCTTCATATTCTCTCTTTAGGGTTTCAAGTGTTGTTGATGCCAAAGCTACTTTACGCTTTTTTTAATATCCTTTAAATAGTCTTTCATGTTTTGGGTAACACTAAGATCTTTATGAGGTCCAAAAATTCCAAAAAGTCCCTCTAAATATGAAGTTTGTAAGCAGCTGCACATCTGCTCGACACAGGCGACAATCGTGGCCCTACTAACCACGATCGTGACGCACATCTGAACCTTTTGTCATGATCATGGCCTTTGTTCTGGCCTAAATGTCTTCTGAAACTCCTCCGTTTGTCAATATTAACCCTAAAACAATAACAAACATATCAAGGTACCTCAAAAAACATGATTTTTAATCTTAAAAGCTTGTACTAACCTATAAAACACTTAAAACACAAATAATTAACAAACAAACACAATGATAGCCTAAACACATAATAAATGATCGAATTATCAACTAAACACATATCAAACTACCCTAAAAGATGATGCAATTTACACTTATTACTAATAGACATAGAAGAGATCCAGAAGAGACTGCAGGAGCAATTTAATCAAGTAACAAAAATCATGCCTCTTTTATTCACAACTTGGAGATTCAAGTGAGACAACTTTCTCGTGAATTTTGTAAAGGAAACGTGGAAGACTCTCTAAACAATATGGAATTACATCAACAAGAGCAATATGAGACTATCACACTTAAGAATGGGGAAGAGTTAGAAGAACTAGTGGAAAACCAAACTAAACCCCATCTTGTATAAGACCAAGAGATGAGGGAAGAGGATGAATAAAAGAATACCAACCCTCACTATTATCCACCAATTTTTAATATACCATGCTTGAACATCAAAAAAACTTGGGTAGATTTCCATGAAGAGAACCTCAACATTCATATTAGTGATGACCAAGTGCCATTCAACATGAATGATGTATTAAAGAATCTAGAGGAGGGTGATTCATTAAGAAAAATTGATGTGCTCAAATCTTTGAAGGAACAAGAGTAAAAAGAACACATGACAACAAACGTCAATTTTGAAGAAGCTATGGAAGTCTCTATTCAAAAAACTAAAAAAGAAGAGGAGATGATGGTGAATGAGGAAGAGTCAAGAAAAGAACAACTCACCCTCTTATCGAGCAAATTAATGGATACTATGGAAGATTTAGGGCGTTTTGTTATTCCCTACTTTGTTGACAGTTTGGTCAAAAAAAGGACATTACTGAGCCTAATTGGTTTTCATAATTTGATCAATATATCCCTTCTAATCATTTTAAAGGATATTGAATGAAAAGGTTAAAGCAAGCTGCTCATAATTGACCTTGGTAAAGGTTTCAAAGATACAAGGTCAAGCTAAACAGGTTTAGCAGTTAGATTTAAATTGTTGTGTTTAGTTAGATTTGTTTTGAAATTTAAATAAAATTTTTATGATTTGAAATGATCTGGGATTAATAATTCTCTTACTCTCTTTAAGTAATTCCATAATAAGGAAACAATTGAATTTGGTTTCAACACCTCACCATCATCACCTCCATGGCTATAAGGTTTTATTTCTAACCTTTTTCTTTTAAATTTAGTATTTATTTTGGTTTTATTTTATTTAATGTTATTTCATCCCATGTGTGTTTGTTTGTTTCCTTCTCATATTGAGGACAATATGTTGTTTAAGTGTGGGGAGGGTTAGGTGTTTTGTTTTGAGTGTGAATTTTGCATATTATTATGTTAGTGTGTTTGGGTTGCATATTGTGAATTGTGTGAATGTATCAATAAATTAGATGGAATGAAATCAATTTAATTTTGATTGTTATGTTAATGTGCTTAGGTTGCATATTGTGAATCATGTGAATGTATCAATGACTTAGATGGAATGAAATCGATTTAATTTTGAACATAATCTATTAGATTGTGAAGAGTCATAAGCTCCCAAAATTATTGATTTGGGTTCTTTGGATAAAATGTGAAAGTTAATTAGGATTTAGTGTTAGTTTATCACCCTATAAGATGTCACATTCATTTATAATTTTAGGTCTTTCGATTAAGTAGCTTTGTTAGTATTTTTATAAAAACGAGTAGCTAAAGCAACAAGGTAGGCATTAATTAAAATCAAAAAAAGAAAAAGAAGAAAAAGTTTTTGTAAATTTTAAATAAATAACTATTCTTCTAGCCTTTAGGTTATAAATGGAGCTAGTAGCCAGTTGAGAATATGATGCAACTAAGTAACCGGATCAACATGCATCACAAATGTGTGCCTTCGCATCAAAAGGCTATAATTTCGTTCCAACCAAACAACCTACTAAAAATATGACTTAATCGAATAACCAAATCGAATTTCATCACCAATGTTTTCCTTTGTGTAAAAAGACTTAGTCCATGTCCACAAAAATTAACAAAAAAAGAATGTTTTCTAATAAAAACCTACCAAACTTGTAAGTAGCTTAACTTTTTATAAAAACATACTTAGGATTAGTTACAAAGTTTGATTGATCAAATAATTATTAATGTGTGTGTACAATTGAAAAAGGTGAATAAACTTAACATTTAAGTTTTGATTAATATATATATTTAGTCCAAAGTTCCTAGAAATGGATTTTTCATGTTAATCATGTGGAGTAATGGGATCAACAGGCCTCACAAATGTGTGCCTTCGCGTCAAAAGGCTATAATGATGTTCCAACCAAACAACTTACTAAAAATATGACTTAATTGAGTAACCGAATCGACATTCATCACCAATGTTTTCCTCCATGTAAAAAGACTTGGTCCATGTCAACAAAAAGGAATAAAAAAGGAATGTTTTCTAATAAAAACCTACCGAACTTGTAAGTAGCCTAACTTTTAAAGAAAACGTACTTAGGATTAGTTACAAAGTTTGATTGATCAAATAATTATTAATGTGTGTGTATAATTAAAAGGGTTGAATAAACTTGAGTACAAGCATATGTTTAAGCATGGGATGTTGATAAGTGTAAATTGCATCGTGTTTTAGGGCATAGTCTGATATGTTTTTAGCTATAAATTCGATCATCTAGTCTGTGTTTAGGTTAGAATTGTGTTAGTTTTTAATTATTTGTGTTTTAAGTATTTTATGGGTTAGTACAAACTTTGAGCTTAAATATTATGTTTTTGAGGTACCCTGATGTGTTTGCTAATGTTTCAAAGTCAATATTGAAGAATAAAGGAGTTTTGGAAGACATTATAGCTAAAACAATGATCAACGATTGTGGCTCGTGACAGAAGGCTCAGATGTGGGTAGACGTGCAGTCTCTTAAGAACTTCACATTTTGAGGGACTTTTTGGTCCTTTTAGACCCTGAAAAGACCTTAGGGTTTCCTAAAACATAAAAGACTATTTTAAAAACATTAAAAGGAACACAAAGGAGCTTTTTGCATCAACCATATTTGAAACCCTAAAGAGAGAATATCAATAGAGAGAAAGAAGAAGAAGGAAGAGGAAGATAGAGCTAACTCAACGTGCTTCCAGGATTAGGAGTTTTCTATGTCATTATTTCCTTTTCATTTTGATTTTATTTATGTATATAATTAAGAAGGATTTGGATTTGGAATATTGATGATGTTATAAACTCTCCTTTGGTATTTTATTTTCATTTAATGATAATTTAGTCAATTATATTTATTAGATGAATGTCGTGATTTGATTGCGCTCTTGCATAATACGGTAAAAAACTAAGAGAGTGAATTGAATGAAAAACTGTTAAATAAGATTAATGAGAGTTAGGTGATTTAATAGAAATCGCAATAAATCATATTGGTAATTATATAGAGAGAGATCATGTGTGATGTTTTGATAGTTTATTAGAGGGCTCCATATCTAATTAGGGTTTTAGATAATTTGTGAATTGAGAGATTGCAAATTCTACAATTTTGTTAGGGTTTATAATTTAGGATTTAATGGTTATAACTTGAGAGAGAGTACTCACCTTAGGATAGTTTAGAACCATCACTCCATTGACACATAATCAGCTATGTTAGCATTAATGATAAGTAAAATCGCCTTTCTCATAAATTGGTAAATTCTTTAGGTTGTTTTCTATTTTGATTGCATATTGTTCACTTGTTAATACTTTTTTGTCTAATTTCAAATTTGATTGGTTGAACTCAATTCTCCTAATTCATTTTTATTGCATCTTATATTTTCAGTTTTATACTTTTCCTAGCCTTAGATTTTAGGACTAAATTATTCTCCTTCCTCGTGGGATTGACCCCTTTAATACCATACTACGAACTATGCGCTTGCAGAATAATAAGGGATTATAAGATTGAAACTTACCTCGATCAGATATGTCCTAGATGAGCCTCTTCTCAATCCCCCTATTGTCACTGCCTTTGATGAGGATCAGAAAGCTTACAAGAAGCTATTTGATTTTAATGAGCCAGCTAGTTGTATTATTCTAGCCTCTATGTCACAAGAACTACAAAAGTTACATGAGGCTATAGATGCTCATATCATAGTCTACCATTTAAGGGAACTATTTGATGAGTAAGCTTAATTTGAAAGGTTTGAGACCTTAAGGTTACTCTTTCACTCTAAGATGGCTGAAGGATCATCTCTAGTGTAGTATGCACTGAAGATGAATGGATGCATTGAAAGGTTAGCCTGTTTGGATTTCATAATGGATTACGAATTAAGTACAGACATAATTTTGACTGGTTTCACTAATAGTTATTTAAAGTTTGTGCTTAACTATCAAATGAACGAAATATCGACCTTAATACCTGAGCTAATTAATTTACTCAAAATAGCTAAACAAATAGTCAAGAAGGACAGTAAGGCCATAATGCTAGTGGACTCTACCTCTGGTGCTCATAAGAGGAACTAGAAGGAGAAGAAGAAGTCCAAGAAACCAGTAGGAGGTGTAGTTAAGATGAAGGAAAAGGAGACTACACCAAAAGGAATATGCTTCCATTGTAACAAAGAAGGGCATTAGAAAAGGAATGTAAAGCCTATCTCGAGTCACTAAAGCAAAGGAAGGCATTAGATGCCCCATCGTCTATTTCAGGTATGTGTTGATATGCAAGGCCTTAGGAATCATAAACATCTCAAGAAGGGAGAGATGGACTTAGATGTGGAAATGGAGTAACAGTTACTGCATTAACCGTAGGAACCTATGTTTTGTATCTTCCTAGTAGCCTAGAGTTAATTTTGGATAATTGCTATTAAGTACCCATCGTGATAAAGAACATTATATCTACTTCATGTTTTAATGAAACGGAACTTCATTTAACTTTTTTGAGCAACGGTTGTTCAATTATGTTGAATGAAATGCTATATGGTATTGATACATTGTGAAATGGTATTTACATATTAGTTATTGCAATCTAATTTTAAATATCAATGAAAATAAAAGACAAAAATGGGATAATTTAAAATCATCTTACTTATGGCATAGTCAACTTGGCCATATAAGTGAGAGACGCATGTCTACGCTACACAGGAGTGGTAGCTTAAGATTATTTGATTACAAATCATATGAAACATGTGAATCTTACTTGTTAGGCAAGATGACTAAATTACCTTTTAAAGGAAAAGGTGTTCAAATGAATGGGTTACTAGACCTAATACATTCTGACGTATATGGTCCAATATCCATTCATGCCAGAGGTAGTTTTATGTACTTGACCACGCGTCGTTGCGCTAGTCAAAATAAAATAACTAGACTAATACTGTAGCAGTGGCGAGTCTAGGTCGATCCCACAGAGAGTGTGTGTAAAGTTTATAAAATAAAAGTAACTAGTGTTTAGGAAAAAAAGGGGTTTTGGATTTTTTCCAAGAAGAAAATAAAATAAAACTAACTAATAAAAACAAATTAAAAAAAACATGCAAAAAATGATAAAGGTGGGGAATTCGGTAGGGACCCGGTTCTTTAATTCAATCTCAGTCTATACCCTAAGTAAGAATATTTCATTAATTTGTTGTTCTTTAACCTCTCCTACCAATTATTACTCATGGATTAAAAAATTAACCCAAGTTTTCCCTTAGGTTTTGTTTAATCAAGATACGATCGTTAATTAAACCTAACTACCGAACAACCTAAGATACGATCTCTAGGTTTAATTAGGCAATAGCATTACGAATTAGGAAAACTGATTAATCAAGGCAACAACCACATACGATGCATCATTTAACCTAGGTCATGTTAT
>JAOSBK010001835.1:0-13757 GCA_027568895.1 Erythroxylum shatona
TTCGACTTATATTTATAGCCTTCGTCTGTAACTGCTTCTTGAATCTTGCTTCTTGCTTCTTGTTTCTTGTTTCTTGCTTCTTGAAAGAAACGGTTTTTCAGTTGAGTTCTGTAACTAACTCGAACTGATTCTTGCGTCTGCTTTTTTATACTTCGTCTTCTTTCTGTTCTTCGTCTACTTTCTGCTTCATCTGTTATTTCAACTTCGTCTGCTTTCTGTTCTTCGCATTCTCCGTCTGCTTTCTCAACTTCGTCTGCTTTTTGCTTTGTCTGTTATTTCATTACTTCGTCTGCTTTTCAACTTCTTCTACTTTTCAACTTCGTCTACTTTTTAACTTCTTCTACTTTTCAACTTCGTTTGTATTTTCAACTTCTACTTTTCAACTTCGTCTGTATTTTCAACTTCTTCGTCTGTTATTCATCAAAATCATATATGTGAAGTCATTTTGGCTTAACAGTATTAACTTGCGAAACCTGCATCTATGTCCCTTGGACTTAATATACAACTAATCCAAACCTTAATGTTAAGTTTATTCACCCTATCACTTACACTCATATATTGATAATAATTTGGTAAATAAAAAATGTAACTATCCCTAAGTATGTTTTCATGAAAATTCAAGTTGTTCACTAAGATAGGCAGATTTTATTTGACAAAACACTATTTTTGTTAATTTTAGTTGGCATGAATCTAGCCTTTAATGCGAAGGCAAACATTTGTGATGAATGTCGACCTGGTTACTCAATTAGGTCATGTTTTTATTAAGCGGCTTGGTGGGAATGTCATTATAGCTTTTTGACCTGAAGGCACACATTTGTGATGCATGTCAATCTAGTTACTTAGCTACATCATATTCTCAACTGACTACTAACTCAATTCATAGCCCGAAGGTCAGCATAATAGTTATTTACTTATGATTTACACTTTTTTTAACTACCTCATTTCTTTAGCTAATTGTTCTTATGAAAAGGTAATAATGATGCTACTTATTCGATTGATCTAAAATTATAAATAAATGTGACAAATTCCTAGGGTGAAAAACTAACATCATATCCTAATTAACATGTATATTTAACTAAAGTAACCTAGGTACTTTTTCGAGCTAATAAATCTTCGCAACCTAAAAGAATATATTCAAAGTTAAATCAATTCTGTTAAGTCCTAGCCATTGACACATTCACACGAATCACGTCATGCATCCTAAACAAACTAACATTTGATATGCAAAATTCACATTCAAAATAAAAGCAGACATGCACATATCACCGCCCTCCCTATACTTGGACAACACATTATCCTTAATGTGAGAAGAACAACTAAAAACACATAAGGTGGGAATAAACATAACATAAAATAACATGAAAACATAAGAACAACATAAAGACAAAATTGAAAATAGAAAGGGTCAGAACATAAAATTGTAAAGGTGATTGAGGTGATGATGGTGTCAGAGGTGGAAGTTGAACACTTTGAGTCTACTTTCCTATCTTATACTTGATTCAAATAAAGAAAGAGAGTTAGTAATCCTTAACCATTCCAAATCATGAAAACTTATTTGTTTGAAATTAAAACAAATCTAACTATATATAATTTAAATCTAACTACTAAATGTGCCAATTTATGGTCATAACTTAACCGTGCATCATTGGAAACTCAGCTAGGATCAATTATGAGTGGCTTGCTTCCACCATATTTCCCAAATTCAACTTCGTACTTGTAAATAAGCTACAAATTGCAAGATGATCAGAAGGATAATATTAATGATGGCCCATTCGAACCTTTAGATTGTGAATAGAAGAGGCATAATCTTCCGTTACTTGCTCAAATTTCACTTCCAGTCTCTTTTGGGCCTCTTCCATGTTCATGAGCTTATCTATGATCTTTTCTAATTTAGAATCCCATAAACTGGACTAATCTTACTAATATCCTAATAGGTTTTGATGTCCCAAGTGAGTCTTTACATTATTAGACCAACAAAAATTTGGGTGGTTCTACCACCCAGATTTTACGTCTTCCAATAAGGATGATGACTTCCCCAACCAAATTGTGCTTCATTAAAGTCCACAATGTTCCTTTTCTCCCTATAATATATTTCCTCCATCATTTAACTTTTTGGACTCCTCATGGTCGCCTTAAGATGTCCAAACTGATGTGTCTTCTGCTTTATGCTCAAACTTCCTTCTCTTCTTTCTTTCTTTTTTCCCTAGTCCTTATATTAAAAGAATTAGACTAATCCTACACCTCCTCAGCAATGATGCCAAAACTTATTGTCTAATTTGTAATTTTACAATTTATAGCCCTCAAATACCACAAGTACGTGGGTCATGATTTGTAGTAAGTGAAGGGCCAATCCTATGAGGAGGGTGAACAAATCTAATCCTAGGTTATCTAAGGCTAGAAAATTATTAAAATGAAAATAAAATTTAACAAGAAATTAAACACAAGAATTTGATTAGCGGGAATGCAATTAAGAAATTTAACACAAAAGGAATTAAAATTGAGCAACACAAAATTCATAATGGAAATCAATCAAGGAAAATTACCAGATTATGGGAGAGGGGATTATTCCCATCATTAACGCTAACCTAGCCATTTATGTGTTAACGGGGTGTTGGTTCTAGACTAACAAAGGGGGTGATATATGTTTAAATTTTGATTCATTTGATATACTACATTTAGTAATTAATACCTTAGAAATGCTTAGGATACTCACTTTAGCTCATATTTGATCTTAGGTACATTTCGAAAGTAAAGGAACTAAAGTGACCCGAAAGCATGTCCATTGAAGCCATCTTCTCTACTTCCATACTCTATTGATTTATAGAGCATGAAGAAGAAGAAAATTAGAAGCAAGAAGAAGACAAGATAATGAAAAGTGCATGAATAAAATGTTGTCAACATGGCTCACTACCATCCAGAAAATTTCATAGCCATGCAACATGAGTTAATATTGTTACAAAGTAACTAATTCACGATGAACCATGCAAGCTATCCTATGCAAGATTATTAACTCATGTGAGACATTAGACACACACCAGCTTCCATTCCACTTTTAACCTAGCATTTAAGGTATAAAGAAGACATGTTATACGAGAAAAAGTGGGCTAGAGATGTGAACCAAAAGAGACAAAAGGAGGGTTGGATGCGTTATAAGATAGTTGTCCATTTTATTCCATTTAACATAGCTTTAAAATAGAACAAATGAAGGTGAGCGGAGGACTACTCTAGGCGTGTGTCCGCTGGAATAAAAAAAGAGAGAAATGTGAGTACATTATGAGGGATGCAGTTGGACAAGAATGAAAAGCATCCCAAGGACAACACCAAAATATTTTTGTCCCCTTTTGTTTTAAAATGACACCTATCCATTTTTTGTTTAAAACCTAGTTACTTCATGGGTTTTTGGTGAGCTATAAAATAAGAAAAAGGTTGTGGAAATGTCGGCTATGGGGGTTGAAGTAGAGAATAAAAGAAGGAATAGCTAAAACAAAGTGAAGACCGAAGGAGAGGGTAGCAGCTGGATCATCTTATCCTATTCTGTTAAGCCATCTCTCCACTGATTTAAAGCTAGTTTTTATCATAAAAAGCGAGTGAAAATGCTTGTACATTTTGGAGAATAAAGTGAGGAGTATGGGGGCTGGAATGGTGTGAATTATAGCTCCAATGTTTGTTGGAGAGTCAAGAAAACATTTGTGGGGGGTGCCTCACTTTAGTTTTAACATAGTTAGCAGGGCTGAAAAAGGATAAAAAAATGCATAGTAGCGGAATAAATAAGAGAGAGGGTTTTAAACACAAGTGAACAGTGATGGGGGACCACAAATGTTTAGTTGCCATATCACATGAACAGTAGAAAAGGGAGAAAAGAGCAGTAGCATTGAATATAGTGGACATGCTAGGTTTTCCTTCATTTTTTCACCACTAAATCAAGGAGAAGATGGCTCATACTTAGAGCATAAAAATGGAGATGGAAGGCTAGCTTCTCAACGCTGGTTTAATAGAAATATTGACGCCAAGTCATAGTTAAGTTATTTTTATCACTTTAAGGTTGTAATTTCTTTTTGGATTATTGCGTTGTTGGTGTTGATTTGATTAGGTTTTAGGATGAGTGATCTTAATATGTTATTTTTATTGTTTTATTTCGAACCTATTGCTAAAACATTGAATGTAATATGTAATCGTTACTTTTGATGTTTGTGAGTAGCGTTTAATGATCATTAATCATTAGGAACAACATAACTTAGGTTAGATAACTCGAATGTGTGAGGTTACTACCTATATTGATCATTTTTCAATTCCTAATGTAGTTGCAAAATGGAATTTAGAGATCATATCCTAAGTTATTTGGTAGTTAGGTTTAATTAATGATCGTATCTTGATTAAACACGAGATAAGGGAAAACTAGGATTACTAGAGCCTTCTATTAGTCTTAGATCAATAGTCTGAAGAGAGTTGTAAAGACGTTAGGATGACGGAATATGATTGATCATGTTTAGACCAAGATTCACCCTAGAACTGGACCTTACTTATATTCGACACTTTTCTCATATTCGATTGCTTGTTTTAATTTGTTTTGATAGTTTACTTTTACTTTAATTTCGAAATTGCTTAAAAATCCAAAAAACCCCATATATTTTCCTTGCATTAATTAATTTTGTTACAAAAATTAACCAAACATTTCCTATAGATTGCATTCCGACTCATCATAACTACAAATTTTAATCTGCAGAGTTAGGTGAATTTTGCAGTACATTTGATATGCACTGTCAAATTTTGGCGCCATTACCAGGGAGTATGGAAGTTTAATTTTTGTATTTTATTTTGGTTGATGTTTTATGAATATATTTGTTTCTTTTTAATCATTTGTTAACTTTTAAAAGTTTGTAAGCGTTGGTGTATGGTAGTGACTAGATCTCCTCGTAGAGAAATTTAACAACTTGATACAAAGATTGAGAGAACACTACAGAGGTTAAAAAGAGACGCAAGAACATCTTCAGTAGTAGACCCAGAACTTGAATATGAAGCAACTATGGCAAATATGAGAACTTTGAGAGAATTGGCTGCATCAGACTTAACCTAAAGACCCCTATGTATTACATGTTTGCTGAACATGTTACATTTTAGTAAAAATATGAATTATTTCATTTATTACCCAATTTTCATGGTCTTATAGGTGAGGATGCACGATGCACACAAGCATCTCAAGGAGCTCGATTTGATCTGTTTGAGCATGAAGGCTCCCAAGGTGACGGATGAGTAGATAATGTTGAAAGCCTTCCCATTCTCACTCAAAGATGCAGCAAAAGATTGGCTCTTTGATTTACCAGTAGGGAACATAAATATTTGGTTGGAGATGAAGAGACTATTTTTACAGAAATATTTTTTGGCCTTAAAGACGACAAGTATTCAGAAGGAGATATGTGGCATTAAGTAGCATAATGGATAATCTCTTTACGAGTATTATGAGTGGTTTAAGAAGTTATATGCCGGTTGTCCTCACCACAACATACTGGAGCAACTGCTCATCCAATATTTTTATGAAGGATTTTTACCAACGGAGAGGAGTTTGGTTGATGTAGTGAGTAGTGGGGCACTTTGTGAGGAGACTCCCATTGAAACCAAGAAATTACTTGAGAAAATGGCTACTAACACCCAACAATTCAACACTCACAACATTGTTTGATAAGTAAAAGAAGTAAACACTTCATCCGTTAAACATCGTTTAAATGAGCTAGCATATTTTATGAGACAGATTGTAGTTGGACAGGCACAAGTAAAAGTGTGTAGAATATGTTCAAATACAAGCCATCCAACTAATGACTGCCCAACATTACAAAAAGGAAGTATGGAGTATGTGAATGTTATAGGAGGAAACTTCCCGAATCAATATAACCCGTACTCACAGACGTATAACCCAGGTTGGAGGGATCACACTAACATGAGTTATGGAGAAAACTGACAACAAAATTTCTTCCAAAATCAACTGCAAGGAGCATAAGGATTGCAACTAAGGTAACAGGGAGCATAGGGAGCTTCTTCTTCTAGTTCAGGTACTTCTTTAGAAGATTTTGTTAAGAATCTTGCTGCTAACAATTTGCAATTTCAATAGGATATGCAACAATTACAACAAAGTATGCAATAGTTTAATCAAAGTGTACAACAAATTTGTTAGGAATCAAAAACAAGCACACAAAATTTGGAAAACCGAGTACGTCAGATGGTAGTAAGGCTCAATCACCTAGAATCATAAAGTGGAGGAAAATTGTCATCCCAACTCGAGGTAAACTCGAAAAATGTCAGGGTTATACCCTGAGAGGTGAAAAGGAGATTAAGGGTCCCAATAGAACCCCATTAAGGATTGCTACTTAGGAAGAGATTGAGAAGGAATATAGAAAGGAAGAAATCAATCATCGAGTATAAATCTAAATTTCAAAAAGTCCCAATATTATTAAAATTAACCATCCACCTTTTCCTAACAGATTGACAAGACCAAACAAAGAGGAGAAAAACAAAGAGATATTAAAGACTTTTTAGAAAGTGAAAGTCCATATACCTTTGCTCGAGGAAATCAAGCAAGCACTAAGGTATGCCAAATTCCTCAAAGAACTGTGTACACATAAGAGGAAACTAAGCGGTGATGAGAAAGTGATGATGGGTGAGAATGTGTCAGTAGTATTTAAAAAGAAGATGCCTCCAAAATGTCGAGATCTAGGTATGTTTACCATTCCTTGCAAAATTAGTAATACTATGATGAATAGAGCTATATTAGATTTGGGTGCTTTTATTTATGTGATGCCTCATTCTATTTATTTTTCTTTGAATTTGGTCCCTTTCAAAGAAACAAGTGTAATCACACAACTGGCTGACCACACTAATGTTTATCTTGATGGTGTGGTTTAGGATGTTTTAGTGCAGGTGAATAAGTTAGTTTTTCTTGCAGATTTTTATAATGTGGATATGAATGATGACACCTCATGTAATCCGATACCTATCTTATTGAGGAGATCATTTCTTAATACAACTCAAACTAAGATAGATGTTTATAAGGGCACCCTTACAATGGAATTTAATGGGGAAGTGATTCATTTCAATATTTTTGATGTCATGAAACATCCTCCTATTGATCATTGTGTTTTTTTGTTGATGTGATTGATTGTTTGGTGCAAGAAACGTTTAAATTATGTTGTAGGGATCATTTGGAAATGGTTTTAACTAAGGATATGGAAGTAGAAGACAACACTAATGTTGAGATGGGAGAAGAGCTTATGAAAATGACAATTGCTGGATTCATTAAAAAGCACTCCAAAAAGATATGATTTGGCTTCTATATAAGTACCTGAAACTCACCAAAAGTTGTTACCTTATGATGTGCAGGCACCAAAACTAGAATTGAAGCCACTCCTTAAACATTTAAAGTATGCCTATTTGGGAAGATAAGTAGACTTTTCCAGTTATCATTTCAATGGAGTTGACTTCAAATCAAGAGGAGAGGCTGGTTTAAATGCTGAGAGACATAAGAAGGCTATCGGGTGGACTATCACAGATATCCAATGGATAAGTCCTTCTATATGCATGCACTGCATTTTGTTAGAAAAGGATGCAAAATCCATAAGGCAAGCTCAGCATAGGCTTAATCCTCCAATGATGGAATTTGTGAAGAAGGAGGTGTTGAAGCTTCTAATTGTTGGGGTTATCTACCTGATTTTTTATAGTAAGCGGGTAAGTCATGTCTAAGTGGTTCTGAACAAATCTGGAATCACTGTTGTGACAAACCAGGAAGGTCAGTTAGTTCCCATTTAAGTGCAAACTGAGTGGCGAGTATGTATTGATTATAGAAAGTTAAATTTTACTACTTGTAAAGACCACTTTCCCCTTCCTTTTATTGATTAAATGCATGAGAGATTGGCTAGTTATGACTATTATTGCTTTTTAGATGGCTTTTCAGGTTATCTTGAGATCCTGATCGCATTGGAAGATCAAGGGAATACTATATTTACATGCCCATTTGGTACGTTTGCCTACCGAAGGATGCCATTTGGTTTATTTAATACACACGCCATGTTTAAAAGCTGTAAGATAAGCATTTCTTCCAAATATGTTAAGAAGATATGGATGATTTTAGTGTGTATGGATCTTCTTTTGATGAATTTCTTAAGAATCTTGCTATTATCTTAGAACGATGTATAGAAACTAACCTTGTGTTGAATTGGGAAAAAATGTCATTTTATGGTAGATCAAGGTATAATTTTAAGCCATGTGATATCTACTAAGGGTATTCAAGTAGACAAGTCCAAAGTTGATCTTATTTCTTATTTATCTTACCTCTTTATTATGAGGGAAGTGTGTTCTTTTCTTAGGCATGTAGGTTTTTATCAAAGGTTCATTAAGGACTTTTCGAAGATAGTCGCACCACTATGGAAGCTTCTTTAACAAGATGTCTCCTTTGAGTTTGACGAAAAGTGCAAGGAAGCATTTAACAAACTTAAGGAACTTCTTACATCCCCACCGATGATTCAACCACTAGATTAGAACCTCTCCTTTGAGATCATGTGTGATGCGAGCGATTATACAATAGGGGCAGTTCTTGAACAAAGAGTGGGAAATTTTTTTTGCATGCCATCTACTATGCTTCAAGGACTCTAAACCTAGCTTAATTAAATCATTCCACTATTGAAAAATAACTATTATCTGTGGTTTTTTCTTTGGAAAAAGTTCGATTGTATTTGCTTGGTGCTAAAGTGATTGTTTATTCTGACCATGTAGCTTTACGATACTTACTTACAAAGAAAGAAATAAAAATTAAGGATGATCAAATGGTCTCTTCTCCTTTATGAATTCAACTTGGATATTAGAGATAAGAAATGGGTAGAAAACATGGTGGCAGGCCATCTCAGTCATTTGATAAAGGAAGAACATGATATCTCTCTTATTTTCTATCAATGCAACACCACGATGGTATGCATACATTGTCAATTTTTTAGTTACTAACGAAAAGGACAACTTATAAAGATCTAGAGAGTGGCTTGTACTAGCCAACATTGTTCAAAGATGCATATACCTTCTGCAAATCTTGTGATAGATGCCAATGGTTAGGTAACCTGTCCTGTAAAGATCAATTGCCCCAAACTACTTTGCTTTTATGTGAAATTTTTTACATTTAAGGCATTGATTTTATAGGACCTTTCCCTCCATCTTTTGGCTTTACTTATTCATTGCTTGCGATTGGTTATGTTTCTAAATTGGTGGAAGCTAAAGCCATTAGAATTAATGATGCCAAGGTTGTTGTAGATTTTGTTAAGGCTAATATTCTTTCTAGGTTTAGGATACCAAAAGCCATCAATAGTGACAGAGAAACCCACTTCTACAATAGGGTGAAGGAAGCAATGTTTATAAAATATCACTTCATGCACAAAGTTTCTACTACTTACCATCCCCAAACTAATGGGCAAGCTGAAGTCTCAAATCTAGAAATCAAGTTAATTCTTAAGAAATCTATGCAACCCAATGGGAAGGCTTACAGTGTAAGGTTGGAAGACGTATTATGGGCCTATAGGACGACTTACAAAACACCCATTGGAATGTCATTACATAGGCTAGTGTTAGGGAATCCATGTCATCTTCCTATGGAATTACAATATAAGGCATATTCGGCAATCAAAATATGTAACATGCACTTGGATGATGCGGGAGTGCATAGGAAGTTGCAACTTCAAGAGGTGGAAGAGACGAGGAATGAGTCATATCATAATGCAGTGATATATAAGGAGAGGACGAAAGCATTTCATGATAAGATGATTTCGAGGAAAAGCTTCTTGGTGGGACAAAAAGTATTACTATATCATTCTAAACTCAAACTCTTTCCAACTAAGTTGCATTCTTATTGGGTTGGTCCATTTGTTATCACTCATGTCTTTACTTTTGGTGCAGTGGAGATAGGAGCCTTAAAAATGACAAGACATTCAAAGTGAATTGTCATCACTTGAAGCCGTATTATGAGGGCTTCCAAATGGAGGATTTGGAGGTGTTGATATGTGTTTAAATGCTGATTCATTTGATATACTACACTTAGTATTGATACTTTAGAAATAACTTTAGCTTATATTTAATCTTAGGTACATTTTGAAAGTAAGGAAACTAAAGTGACCCGAAAGCATGTCCACTAAAATCATCTTCTCTACTTCCATACTCTATTGATTCATGGAGCATAAAGAAGAAGAAAATTAAAAGCAAGAAGAAGACATAAAAATGAAAAGAACATGAAGAAAATGTTGTCAACATGGCTCACTACCATCCAAAAATTCCATAGCCATGCAATGTGAGTAAATATTGTTACAAAGAAAATCATTCACGTTAAACGATGCAAGCTATCCCATCAAGATTATTAACTCATGTGAGACACTACAAACTCACCAACTTCCATTCCACTTTTAACCTAGCATTTACAGTATAAAGAAGACACGTTATGTAATAGCCCATTTTCCATATTGAGGGTTAAAGCCCTAGATTGTTGCACATGGCCATATCATTGAGAATTTATGAATTTCATTTCATTCACATACATATTATTAGCATACACATATGAATTATGAATTAGTACACATTGCAAGGATAATATATGCACTCAATTGACATATTCTAGGGTATGAAAGGTTTTAAATGATCATGATGTGAATTGTGTAATATCTATGTTTTGAATTTTGGTTTGATTGATTACAAGTAGTAAACTTGGAATTTATTGTTTCAATTGGGAAATTGATGAATTAAAATGTAAATTTGGTCTAGGAAAAATGACAAGTGGTAAGATAAGTGGAAATATGAAAAATTAGGATGAGTAAGCCTATAATTGAGTGACATTTGGCATAGATAAATAAGTGACATTTGGAATAGATAATTAATTGACAAATGTCATTAATGATTAAGTGAAAAATGGCCAGCATTACTGTGACATTTGTCAGCCTATGGAGTGGGACAAATGGAGTGCATGCATAAGTAACATATGTCATTGAAACATGATGACATCTTGCACCTAGTTGAATTAAGGTAATGTTTCTGCTGGAACATTCACCATCTTCAGTCTTCCTCTCCACTGAAACACTCACCCTTCCATAGCTCTAGAGTTTTACTTTAATTGTGTTATGCTTACAAGATTCTGCACCAAGGAAGATATATTTTGTTGTCTTCTATTTTGTTGTCATCTTATTGCTAAACTATCCTACTTCCATCTTGTACTTGGATGATTTTGTATGCCTGGAGAACTAAGTTAGTTTGATCATTGAGGTGGAAATTTGAGCTAGACACGTAAGTAAAATATTGATCTTTGTGGCATATTATAATAGAAAGGTTATGATGATTGAATTGGGATGAATTGTTTATAATGTTGATGATGAAGTATGTTGGAAATTTTTGCATGAACATGGATACCTTTCTGTTGTGTTCTTAATGTATAAAACCATATGTTATGGATTGTTTTATGGATGAATTAGATTGGGATTTAAGGTTTAATGAAGGTGAATTTATGTTAAATAAAGGTGCTAATATAGTGATCATGAAATGGGAAAGAACTAGGACGACATGTATGATCAAATGAATGATAGTTTATGTTTTGTTTTGATACATGAAAGATAATAATTATGAACTGCCCGAAAAATGATTTTGAGTTAGAATTGGAGATGAGATTGGTGAGGAATTGACATATAATTAAGTTATAATTGAGGCATAATTTAGGGACTATTATGAAGGTGTTTTGAAATTGGAATGAAGGTGTTTAAATATGGAAAATCGTAGGAAAATGGCTAATCCACAATCATGACACTCATCCCATGACCATAGGCAGATGCATTAGCTTTTGTTATGATCGTGGGAAGGTATCCCACAATCTTGGGCAAGCTTTTGACATGGTAAATTATGTTTTGTGCATTTGTTTAACCACATAAGGACAAGACACTTTACATTGGTGTATTTGAACTTGATTGAGGCTTGAAAATGAACCTAGTTGATGTTGGATTAAATGGTTAAGGGTTTGATAAGTTTAGTTTATTAATTGATGTTAAAACTTAAGGAATGGATTGCTTTGATATCAATGTATATGAATTTAGAAAGTATGAGTTGCTAATGGTATAAGATGTTCTTATGAATGCAAATATGTTTCAAAGGATATGAATAATGTGAACTAGGTATAAATGAATAAGAATTGGGAAATTGTGTAAATATAAAGCATTAGATAAAAAAGGATTGGTGAATGAATGAGTGATGAATTTGGAGTAATCAAACTTATTTAAGGCATAACCAAATTGCAAATAAGTTATGCACAAGCTATAATGATCAAATGATTAAGACTTGTGATTAAGGATACATACCCGAGAAAAGTCAATTAAGCATGTATTGAACATAACACATATACTTGTGTGTAATTGAGTATTCATTTGATTAAACAAGTTAATAATGTGTGAATATGTGTGTATTGCTTGATATAGAAGCACAATTTGAGCGTCCACATCCAGACATTGCCAACTCATCATGGCAATATCTATCTAGAGCATATTGTGAGTTAACCTAGATGTTTTCTCATTATATTTGAATTGTTTTTAATTAACAGCCAGCTATTGAGCTATTATTGATATGATTATGATAATTCTAGACATTGATGGTCTGAGGAGTTTGATATTTGGGACTGTATTGAAAGTGTTTACAAATTGAATATGCAATATGAAATGTGTTATTAGCTGTATGTTGAATGCTGGACTCAGATCCAATGAATATGATAAATGACTGTGCACATTAAATGAAAGTGAATGAAGATATAGTATGTGACTCGATGCATTTCATGGCATTGATATGCATGATCAGATAAAGGAGTTATGACCGATGTGACCAGTCTGAAAAGAGCTTAAAGCTAAAAAATGTGCACAAAAAGTCACAGGCCCAGTGATTAATGAGCTCAGTATCTACTAAGGGGTACGGGACAATATCTGAAATGAGCCTGGTATCCATAAAGGGATATAGGATAGTTAAATAGGCACTCGGTCACAACAAAATAAAAATGAAAGTAGATTCTCATGTGCATTACATATATATCTTTACATGTATCATGTGAATATTTACAAAGAATGACTAAATTGAGTTGATATAATGATATACTATGTTTGTGTACATGTGGATGATATAAATGTTTGAAATGAATGATTGGATTATTCTGAAATGATTATATAAAATGTTTGTATTTATAATGGGCTTGTTGAAATATGATGTATACTATGATCAGGTGATATATGGGATTCAATTCTGAATGGTGTAAGATAATGTTTGAACTATGTTATACACTTGTGATGTTATGTTATGTTCTGAGTGAGCACGTTAATGATGATTCACTCATTGTATTCGCAAAACTCATCAAAATTGCAAATGTTGATTTTCAGGTACTGAAGAAACCTAGCTTCTAAGGTAATCTAGTAATAGTCTAGTATTGTCAATTTTAGAAACAAGAAATAGTTCAAAGGTCTAGTTAGATAATGTCTGAGGAGTTTAGATAGAATGTGTTTGCTTAGTTTCTCATTTCATATAGAACATTTTGTATAGAATAGTAAACTCTTAGTTTTTTTATAGTGTATATATATGGATTATGGAATGTAATGACAACGTAAGCTTATGATTGTGAATAAAATGAGGAAATTTAGTTTTTTGAATACTTTTGTAATGTATGATGTCATAATAAGTGAATATGATTGCTCATTCTCATAAGGTATGTTCTTGAATGACCTCTGGAA